>CM050163.1:136095488-136375488 GCA_027410445.1 Discoglossus pictus | reverse complement strand
GAATATCTGACACTGAATTTTCCAAAATAGGCACTGGCAGTTTGAATCCACTATGAACAGTTCTTCCACCTTCTAATAAAAGTGCAGCAATTCCAGTAGTGGCAAACGCCATTGCTATTTGTCCTTGTGCTCGTACTGAACTCATTAATAAATTGTACAAATATGTTTTCCCTGATCCGCCAGGTCCATCAAGATAGAAATAACGCTCTGTCACCATGTCATCATCTATAGCATTTTTAATGGCATGAAATGCTTGCAATTGTAGTGTATTTAAAGTTGCAAGTCTTTCTTGTGTTCTTTCTGCTTGTAGTTGAATGTCATAGTCTTCAAAGTTAATGTCATCTATTAGACCTGGATCAGGCAAATTAAAACTTGCACAACTTAATCCATGAGTTAAAAAGACTTCTTGAATTTCCATTAAGGCTTTTAAGTGTGCAATGGGTTCATTGTATCGTCGCATAAAGTCTTCAGCCATATTACTTTTAAAAGTCTCCCACAAAGCTAATGCATTTGGAGCATTTGAGAAGATACAAATAAAAGCAAATTGTTCTCTCATCTGTCGTGGCATTTGACATTGTGCTGCTTCTTCTAAACATCTTTCCCACTCTGTATCATCAGCGAGTAAGTTTCTATTTCTTGCAGCTAAATGGAAGGATTCATATACAATGTCATTAACAGTTCTTAATTGTTCAAAACTTTGTGCTCCTGGAACATTTAAAAGTAATATCCGTAAGCAAAATCGTTCAACATCTCTTGGACTGACTGTGTAAATTCGTGGAATTATTTTATTGCCTCTGGTTTTTCTTGCTCTCCATAATCCATTCACAAAAACATAGTGATATGGAATTTCAATATATAAGTATTGTGTTGCTTGAGCATCAGTGGAATTTAATGCAAACCATGCAGTTAGTGTAGTGTGACGATCTTCACTTTGGGCCAATGCATTCATTTCATTTCCAGAATGGAAATAGACTAAATGTCGTTGTGGCAAATGTACTGCTAACCTATATACTGCATGTGATCTATCATGCATTTCAAATTTTAAAAGCCGCCACATAGCTTCTGGCGCACTGACATAGCGAGCATCTACATGAGATGCAAGTTCATCATGTACTAACTCACTACTTTCAGGGTTGTCTGCACTTTTGACGACTACAGTAGCTGCATCGTAACCTTTGTAAATATATTTGTAGACATATTTAATTGATTTGATGGAAGTGCAGGCTTCTACGTTGATGTGGGCGTTGTACTTCATGAGTAAATGTGGATTGTAGGGTACTACATATCTATTGTCCACTTTTTTTCCACGAATAATGGCACTATCTCCTTCTCTTCTTTTATAAAGTGGATATCCATCACAATTGGCATATGTTTTGTCTCTATAATCTTTGGGAAAATCTTTTGAACATTGATTATTTTCCATACATGGTGATTGTGGATTAAGGTCTCCACAGGGTCCATGAATCATGCGATGAGTAACAATCTCATATAGTCTACCATATAGTTCTGGATCCGGTAGTTCAGCAACTATGACTGCATCCACTTTGGCCGAAGTATCTAATTTATCTTTCTCTTGAAGTATTATGAGAAGATGTGCATGTGGAAGGCCTCTTTTTTGAAATTCAATGGTATATACATAAGCAAGACATTTGCCAAATAACTGATTTATAGTAAAGTCACGTATTAATTCATTTAATTTTATCTTAAAAACTCTGGCTACTAAATCTGGTCGATCTGAAGCACTTTGTCCAAGAAGTAGATTTTGATGAATTTCTGGCCATTGTGGATTACATGTAAATGTCACAAATAAATCGGGTTTTCCAAATTTAGTCACAATAGCCATAGCATCATTGTATCTTTCTCTCATATTTCGAGGAGATCCTTGAAAGGAAGATGGTAAAATGATGGCTTTGCCAGCTGTCATGTCTCTGCTTGTAGCCACGTCAGCAACATAGTCCATGAGTCCACAATATTGTTCTACACGTAGTTTATCTTGTTGATATTTTATAAAGTTTAAATTATTTGCCTCAACTTGCAAATATGAATCAATAATCCATTGTTGTGTTAGTTTTCCACCACATAAAATGGGATTAAAATCATCTCTAATGGCAATTTGAGCAACTTTAAATTCAAGCATAGAAACATTATTTCGGATTCTGGCTTTAGCATTTGGGTAACTGGGAAGGGTTAATTTTGGTTGCCAACCTGCTTCTCCGTGTGGGAAAAAGATGGGATATGTCATTGGATCTAAATTTGGACTTAAGATATTAATATTAATAAATGGTTGGTCCTGATTTCTGGGATATACTCTAATGTCTCTTTGAAATGGTGGTTCTCCTTCATCATTGTGAAAGACCATTGCAACCTCATTTGATGTTGGCAAGTTATAACGACGTTTATCAGTATGTCTGTCTCTTTTAAGCACCATATTAACCTTTGGCATGGGTAATTGATGTCTTTGTGCATGAAGTAGTTGTTCATTTTCTACTTCTGCCAATTTTTTGTAAGCTTTACTGTAGGGATTGTTGTCCATAATGTTATTTAGCTCTATAAAAACACTGGGTAAGCATTTTTTATTTTCTTCCATCTGCATACGTTGGTCAACAGCTTCCATTGTATCTAGGACATATAGTTGAGCGAATTTTCTTTGCTCTCCTTCCTCTGGATGTAAATGTGAAGTCCGATGATAAATTTGTCCTTGGACTTTAAAACAGTAAGGACCATGTCCTGGTACATTAGCAGCCAATGTTGCCCCCATAGATGCAAATGATATGGCACTATTGTAGGATCTTATGTTTGTCTTAAAATTGTTGTAATTTGGAAAAGTAGGTTGAGTCATAATATTTAGTAAATAGGTTGGAAATTGTTTCCTTTGTGGAAGTTTGAACTTTCCTTTTTGACAACAACTAATAAATTGTCCATCTCGAGGTCTCTCCTGTTTAAAATAATAAGCCTCACAAAATTGACATTGTGTAGTCATGTCCCCACAACTATGAACCTCTACTGCTAAAGACTTCATTAAAGGACAATTTGCAACGCATATTGGATGTTGACTTTGATATTCATCAGATGAAAAGTCCTGAAATGTTTCAACAACAGGTTCTAAATGTTTAGTTTTTTTCGTAGCTTTTCTTGGTATATGTTGGACTTGTTCGGTTGAAATGTCCTGTAAGTTTTTAGTAAGAGTTTGTAAATGCTTTTTTTTTGTAGTTGTTTTTTTTGGTCTGTCTTGACTGGTATGTTGTAAAATGTCATCTGATGTTTTAGGAACAGTTTGTAAATGCTTTATTATTTTTTTATTTTTTTTGGTTCTATCTTTCATTTTTGCAGCTGATATTCTTTTATTTGCAAGTCTTTTGCGTTCTTTTTCTCTTCGAATTTCTTTCTCCTCCGGTGTCTGCTGGGCGGCCCATCTCTCTTGTCTTTCTCTAGTTTGACGTCTTTTCTTGTCTTCTTTGGTCTCGTTATCAGCCATATTAATCTGTAAACGGAAACAAATAAATGTAATTGTGTATATTTAAATTTGTAATTCCTGTTAAAGATTATTGTGCACAATTGTTGAAATAAAAGGCAAATCATGAATGTATCATTGATATTTAGTTAAATTTATAATTCCTGTCTTCAGTGGCTCAGAATTTGGGCAATGGAATACTGCTGTAAATAAGCATGTAACATATTTATTTAAAATAATGGTTTTATTTATTAAAAACTTTGTTTGTGGATACATATTTACGACTGCAAAACTTTTTTGCTTAAAAAAAAAGTGATGTGGTTATTGAGCTATGTATTGCATAGTAGCAATTGAAATAAAATAAGGGAGATAGTAAATTAATTATTTTATTTTTCTGTTGACACGGATGCAACTGAAAGCAGTTTCTTTAGTTTTATACTTTAGTACTTATTATAGTTTACCTTGGTTGAAGTGTGATTTAAATCCGAATGTTTGTTGGTCCTCGTTTCAAAATCGTTGTCCAATGGTGTGGTCCTCTGTTGGAAGTCCTCGCCCGATGGTGTGGTCCTGTGGCGATAGCCCCCGTCCGATATTGTGGTCCTGTAGCGATATCCCTCGTCCGATGTTGTGGTCCGTTGGTGAAAGTCCTCGTCCGATGGTCTGGTCCTGTGTTGAAATTCCTCGTCTGCTGGTCTGGTCCTGTGTTGAAATTCCTCGTCTGCTGGTCTGGTCCGAGTCCTCGTCCGATGGTCCGGTCCTGTGGCAAAAGTCCTCGTCCGATTGTCTTCACGCAGTATCTGTTGTAATGTAAAATAGAAAATGTTGTTTGAGTGAAATGTCTTTTAAATAAGTTAAAAATGTATGAATTAGGCTGTATTGTATCATTTATGGTTATTTTTTTCAAAAATATTTTTTGTAACTTTCTGTACAATCCCACGACTTTTGTTATTCTTATTTAAGGTTCTTAGTAAGGCTTGTGGGTTGTGATATATTAAATAAGAATATGAATTTATTTTGCTATGTGTTTATGTTAGTTTTTGTACAATCCTGTTTTGTGCGCACCACTTGTGGTATACTTATTTAACCTTTATTGGGATGGTTATAGTTAGTGAAACATGAAATAATATAATTAATGTAGTTTGCTATGTGTTTGTGTTAGTTTTTGACAATCCTGTTTGGTGGGCATCACTTGTGCAAAACTTATTTCTTCTTGATTGTACAGGTTATAGGTTGTTAAACATTAAAGAAGAATGTTAATGTAGTTTCCTATGTGTTTGTGGGATTTTTTGTACAATGCTATTAGGTGCGCAACACTTTTGTTATTCTTATTTTGGCTTCTTTGTAAGGCTTATAGGTTGTTAAACATTTAATAAGAAAATCTGTTTTGTGTGTAGCAGTTTGTGTGTTATTGAATTGCGATTTGGCTAATTGAATTGTGCCCTAAATAAGCACATAGCATATTATTTAAAATAATTTTGTAGTCATTGAAAAACTGTATTTTTGATATTTTTTTATTAAGTAAAACCTTAGTTTTAAGCAATTGTTATGTTGTTATTTAGAGCCCTATTCAATTGGGCAAATTGCAATTGAATGAGGGCCTTTGTGTGTACCATATGTTGCATAGTTTGGCCCTCATTCAATTGCATATTTTACAATGTAATAGTACTCTAAGGCCGTAATTGAATTGCAATGTATAAATTTGAATAGGGTTGTAAATAAGCACATGACATATATTTGTTAAAATAGAGTAAGGGCCTAAAAGTTCTTATTTATAGGCATATTTAATTGTCCAAAATAGCAATTGAATGAGGGCCTTTGGTTACTGCATTTGTTATATTGTGAGCTCCTCATTCAATTGTGTTTTGACCAATGGAATAGAGCTCAATATCAGCACAGAGCATAATTTTTTACAGAATTTTGTATTTAGTGAACTTGTATCCAAAAGGAACGTGTTCACAAAAGAAAAATTTCCTTTAAAAAATATGCTCTGTGCTTATATAGAGCCCTATTGAAATGGGCAAATCACATTTGAGTGAGGCCCTTGGCCATTAAAGATATATAGGTCCTCATTGAATTGCAATTTTGCCAATTGAAGAGGGCTCTATATAATCACATAACATATTTCTTGAGCAAACTTTTTAGTTATTGAAAACCTTGATTGTGGTTAGAAGTTCAGTAACTAAAAAGTTCTGTATAAAAAAATATTATGTGCTTATATAGAGCTCTATTCAATTGAGAAAGTTGCAATTGAATAAGGCTCATGGTTCTTTCTTGTTTATACTTAATACTTTACCTTGATAGAAGTTTTGAATGACAGACGGTGCCTTCCTGGCAATCTTAATCCGCCGGTGTTCTTGTAGTGTCTGTTTGAAAAAGAAAGTGAAATAGTTATTTGTATATTTATAATTTTTCATCTAGCAAAGCATGGCCTTTTGAGCATGTAATGTCTTGTTGTATCTTACCTCTTCAAATTTGTTGGTGTTCTTTAAAAGGGATTGTGCTTCAAAGTGGACGGTGCAAATTGTTGAGAGACGCTGTTGATGCAGAGTCTGTTTGAATATTAAAAGAAATAGAAAGATTCAGCTTTATATGATCTATTGAATTGCAGTAAATGAATTCAATTAACCTTATTTTTTGTTGGTGTCTACACACATATGTCACATACATGAAGTGTACGTGTGACATATTAGTATACATGAGTCAAATTTAAATGGTTAAATTAACCTTATTTTTTATTTTTTTCTAACACACATAAATGTGTGTGTGTGAGATGTAACTATAGATGATTACACATATATGTGCGTGTGACATATCAGTATACATGAGATATAATGTCATTTAAATGTAGTTGTTTACTGATTTTGTTGTAAGCTAATTTTGTTGCATTGGCAATACACATAAATGTGCGTGTCACATGTCACTATACATTATAGACATATATGTCGGTGTCAGATGTCACTATGAAGGGGCAATACACAGAAATGTGCGTGTCAGATGTCACTATACATTATAGACATATATGTGCGTCTCACATGTCACTATACATTATACACATATACGTGCGTGTCACATGTCACTATGAAGGGGCAATACACAGAAATGTGCGTGTCAGATGTCAGTATACATGATAGACATATATGTGCGTGTCACATGTGACTATACATTATAGACATATATGTGCGTGTCAGAGGTCACTATACATAAAGCTCAGTTTATTTTTTTTTGTGAGCCTATACACATAAATGTGCAATACATGATGACTACATAAATCCTAGTTTATTTTTTTATTTGTTTGACCTGACCTGATAATAAAATGTAATATATTATAGCTTACCTGTCAGTTGTAATTTGCACAATGTAAAGTAGTAAATTAGTAAAGAATTGTCTTCTCAAGTAAAAGCAGAAGTCACTCCGTTGATCACCTGAGGAGAAATGTATTTTTTAGTTGGAAATAGGCAGTATTTATAAACTTGTAGAAAGTTCTGGAAAGTGAGACCGTTAGAACGCAATACGCATGCGCTATTTGCGTTCCAGCTTACAATTTGCGTTCCATCCGCCATTTTAGGCGTATTACTGTTCAAAATGGTGTTTAATATGATTGTGATACGTTCCGCATAGTATGTGTTTCATTATTGCGAGTAAGTGTAGTGTAGTTACGTCTGAAGCCTCGTTTTCGTTTTGTTCGTCGGCCATTTTTTCTCTCGCTTAGCGATGGTATTAGTGTCTAAAGTGTTTATTTTGATTTAAATGTAGGTGTAACTTGTTTTTTTGAGGTGCTGGCTGGTTCCTCTTGCTGTAGGTAAGCTTTTTATGTGTTTGTTGTGTGTCTTTGTTAAGTTTTAAATGTTTGTATGTCTGCGTGTTGCGTCCGATGTTTGCGAAGTCGTAATGTGTAGTAACGTGTCTCGTATGGTGTTTGCGTGTGTAGCCTCGTTTTCGTTTTATTCGTCGGCCATTTTTTGTGTCGCTTAACAAAGTATTTAGTGTCTAAACTCTTTTATTTTGAGTGCAATTAAGTTGTAAGTTGCATTTTTGAGGTCCTGGGTGCTTCCTGTTTGTGTAGGTAAGTTTTTTATGTATGTGCTGTGTGTATGTATTGTGTTTGTAATTTTGTAATGTTCGCGAGTTGCGTCCGAGTGTTGCGAGGCCGTAATGTGTGTGAACGTGTGTCGTATGTTGTTTGCGAGTGTCGTAATGTGTGTGAACGTGTGTCGTATGTTGTTTGCGAGTGTCGTAATGTGTTGCGACGTAAATTTTTTTTTGCAAGGGTCGCAGTTGCTGCAACTGAAGACCTCCCTTTGCGAGGTCCTCAGGTGCTGGCATGGAGCGCCTGCGGCGCTCCAAGCCAGCAACTGAGGCCCTCGCTTCGCGAGGGTCCTCAGTTGCTGGCAAGGAGCGCCTGCGGCACTCCATGCCAGCAACTCCATGCCAGCAACTGAGGCCCTCGCTTCGCGAGGGTCCTCAGTTGCTGGCAAGGAGCGCCTTCGGCGCTCCCTGCCAGCAACTGAGAACCTGGCACAGTGCCCTCGCTACGCGCGGCCCGCGACTCGCTGCGCGAGCCGCGCCCCTCGCTACGCGAGGCCCGCGACTCGCTGCGCGAGTCGCGCCCCTCGCTTTGCGAGGCCCGCGACTCGCTGCGCGAGCCGCGCCCCTCGCTACGCGAGGCCCGCGACTCGCTGCGCGAGCCGCGCCCCTCGCTACGCGAGGCCCGCGACTCGCTACGCGAGCCCGCAGCGTTAGCAACAACTCGTACGCTCACAACTATATATGTGATAACTTTTCAGTTGACACTCTGCTGCAATGTAAAGTAGTAAGTGTACAGCATGTATAACAGTGTAGATTTGCTGGCCCCTCAAAATAACTCAACACAACGCCATTATTGTCTAAACCGTTAGCAGTTTGGAAATGTCCAAATTGGGCCCAAAGTGTCAATATTTTGTGTGGCCACTATTATTTCCCAGCACTGCCTTAACCCTCATGGGCATGGAGTTCACCAGAGCTGCACAGGTTACCACTGGAGTCCTCTTCCTCTCCTCCATGGTGACATTGCGGAGCTGGTGGATGTTAGAGAGCTTGCACTCCCCCACCTTCCGTTTGAGGATGCCCCACATATGCTCAATATGGTTTAGGTCTGGAAGTATGCTTGGCCAGTCCACCACCTTTACCTTCAGCTTCTTTATCAAGGCAATGATCCTCTTGGAGGTGTGTTTGGTGTCGCTATCATGTTGGAATACTGCCCTGCAGCACAATTGCTGAAGGGAGGGGATCATGCTCTGCTTCAGTATGTCATAGTACATGTTGGAATTCATGGTTCCCTCAATGAACTGTAGCTCCCCAGTGCCGGCAGCACTCATGCAGACCCAGACCATGACACTCCCACCACCATGCTTGGCTGTAGGCAAGACATACTGTTGCTCCTCACCTGGTTGCCGCCACACATGCTTGACACCATCTGAACCAAATAAGTTTATCTCATCGGACCACAGGACATGGTTCCAGTAATCCATATCCTTAGTCTGCTTGTCTTCAGCAAACTGATTGCGGGCTTTCTTGTGCATCATCTTTAAAAGAGGCTTCCTTCTGGCACAAAAGCCATGCAGACCAATTTGATGCAGTGTGCGGCGTATGGTCTGAGCACTGACAGTTGAACCCCCCCACCCCCACCCCTTCAACCTCTGCAGCAATACTGGCAGCACTCATATGTCTATTTCTAATAGATAATCTCTGGATATGATGCTGAGCACATGCACTCAACTGCTTTGGTTGACCAAGGTTGAGGCCCTTTCTGAGTGTAACCTGTCTTGTGAAACCGCTGTATGGTCTTACCCACCGTGCTGCAGCTCAGTTTCAGGGTTTTTGGCAATCTTCTTATAGCCTAGGCCATCTTTATGTAGAGCCTAATTTGGACATTTCCACTTTGGGGTGTACTCACTTTTGTTGCCAACAGTTTAGACATTAATGGCTGTGTGTTGAGTTATTTTGAGAGGACAGCAAATTGACATTGTTATACAGGCTATACACTTACTACTTTACATTGTAGCAGAGTGTCATTTCTTCAGTGTTGTCACATGAAAAGATATCATAAAATATTTACAAAAATGTTAGGGGTGTACTCACTTTTGTGAAATACGGTGTATATATATATATATATATATATATATATATATATATATATATATATACTAGCCACTTGGCCGTCAAAAATGACGGCAATAAAAAGTGAAGCCTGACAATGCTGTTTGCCACACAATGGGAACATCTCCCCTCTACTTTACTGGCCTCGCGATGAGGGCCTTTGGTGCTCGTTGCGACCCTCCCCCACCTCTCCCACTGTCTACTTTACTGGCCTAGCGGTGAGCGCCTTTTGGCGCTCATCACGGCCTTGCAATGAGCGCCTTTGGAGCTCACTGCGAGTCTCTACCCCTTTCTACTTCCTCCCTTGTGTCTACTTTCCCCCTCCTTTCCCTCCCTTGTATCTCCTCCCGCTGTGTTTTTACCCCCCTCTCCCTCACGTGTCTCTAACCACCTCCCCTGTGTCTCTTTCCCTATTGTGTCTCTTTCCCTCCTCTCCCTCCCATGTGTCTCTTTCCCCCTCCCATGTGTCTCTTTCCCCCTCCCCTGTGTCTCTTCCCTCCTCTCCTTCCCCTGTGTCTGTTCACCCCTCCCCTGTATCTCTTTCCTCCTGAGTCTGTTCCCCCCTCCCCCGTGTCTCTCCCCCCATTACCTTCCCCTGTGTATCTCCCCTCTCCCTCCCCTCTGTCTCTTCCCCCCCTCTCACTCCCCTGTCTGATGCTGCGATCTGCGCATGCATGGCTAACGATGTACTCTTCACATGTGTAGCTCACGCCATGCCTGTGTTTGTTCACCCCTCCGTCATGTTTCTTCCCCCCCCATTTCCCTCCCCTGTATATCTTTCCCCTCCTCTCCCTCCCCTGTGTCTCTTCCCCCTCCTCTGACTCCCCTGTCTCTTCCTTCTCCACTCACTCCCCTGTGTCTTCCCCCTCTCCTCTCCCTCCCGTGTGTCTTTCCACCTCCCCTGTGTCTCTTTACCCCCTCTCCCCTCCTTTGTTTCTTTCCCCCCTCTCTCCTCTGTGTCTATTTACCCCCCTCTCCCCCCTGTGTCTCTTCCCCTTGTGTCTCTTTCCCCCCTTCTCCCCTGTGTCTCTTCCCCCCTCTACCACCTTTGTCTCTTTCTCCCCTCTCCCCCGTGTCTCTTTCTCCCCTCTCCCCCGTGTCTCTTTCTCCCCTATCCCCGTGTCTCTTTCTCCCCTCACCCCTGTGTCTCTTTCTCCCCTCTCCCCCATGTCTCTTTCCCCCCTCTCCCCCCTGTGTCTCTTTCCAGGTCACTTTCCCCCTCCCCTGTGTCTCTTTCCCCCCTCTCCCTCTGTGTCTCTTCCCCCTTCCTCTGTGTCTCTTACACCCCTCTCCCTCTGTGTGTCCCCCTGTGTCTCTCCCCCTCTCCCTCTGTGTCTCTTCCCCCCACTCTCCCTCTGTGTCTCTTCCCCCCCTCTCCCTCTGTGTCTCACACGAATCGCAGTTTGACAATTATAGTATGTGATTATATATATATATTACTCCAAGAAGTATTACTCCATAATTCATATTACTTTATTCATTCACTGTACTCACATTTTTTTATATTTTACACTGTACTTATATATCTGTCTTCGCGATGAGCGCCAAAGGTGATCGTTGCAAAGCAGGACACTTGAAGTACACGAGGGGAGAGGCTTACAATGAGTGACAATTATAGTATGTGATTATATATATATATATATATATATATATATATATATATATTGTGATAATGTGGCCTTTGGCTATTGGCTTCTTCTTTCTGTGACTTCATATAAACAAATCAAGTCCCAAAGTGCTTTTTATCTCTTTTAATAAATAGTTTTCAAACATAAACAAAAATAGCTTATTTTCAGCATGAAATAAATATCTACTTAAACACACTGGCTTAACATCAGCCCTGGCTAGCCCTGAAGCCTCTTCTCGGCCTTCAGGTGAAAACATAGAGTCTTTGAATAGTCCATATTCAATAGTTTAAGGAGTCCTTTTTTCTGCAGACAGTAGTCTATCAATATTATACAATAGTGTGGGGTTCTGGCCCGCCCTACTCTCCAGATACCCCGACCTCCAGGGACCCTTAACACCCTCTTTTGGTGAAGGCTAAAAATCTGTTAATTTCACAGACTTCTCCCTGGGGTTATCAGACTCTGTAATTGTACCTTGACACAGTCTCTCTCTCAGCTGTAATGAATCCTCTGCTCCAATCGCTGGGATAGTAGCAATCAGTCTCCTCTGTAATAACTGCTGTGGCCAAATTCTTGCAGCAGCTCCTCTGCAAATCCCTTTTTTCCTCTGCAGCAAACAGTCTTCTCTGTAAACTTTCGGGTCTCAATGTCTGCTTTCAGCAGTCCAAAACACTGCCTTCACTCTCACTGGACAATGAATACAAGCGTCCTTCTTAGCTTGCAGTGAGGCCCTGGCCACACTCTGCTACGCCAAACAGAGCCTAATTGCAGGTGCACCAACCCCCATCTCTATGTGTGTGACTTTAACAGACTTTTAACACCTGCAGGTTCAATTAGTCGCTTAGCACTGCTCCAGTAAAGTTAACTCTCTCTTACCTGGGGAAAACTCTTCATTACGTGTCTTGCTCTCACCTCTGGGGGGCACTATGTTACAATATATATATATATATATATATATATATATATATATATATATATATATATATATATATGTATATATATATATATATATATATATATATATATGTATATATATATATATATATATATATATATATATGTATATATATATATATATATATATATATATATATAGATATATTTATTTATATATATATATATATATGACACAGATCTATATATATATATATGACATATTATAATTTTCAAACTGCGAGTTGTCGTCACGCAGTTCGGGCTGCAAATGCGGACCTCGCGAATAGAGGGCCACATTTGCGGAGGTGGAGGCTCCCACATCAGCTGCTATGAGCCAAAGGCTCATTTCAGGCCGCAAATGGCGCCTCAATCTCGGTAAAAAACAACACAGAAAAGCGGGACTTTGAAAAAAAAAATGACCTGCGGGGCTTAGAAAAAACGAAACGTGTAATGCCAAAAACAACAAAAACACTGAAAATTAAAAAAAAAACATAAAAAAAACATCACACACAGCACGGGGGACAGCCTGGATGTCTGGGAGTGCAGTTACATGTGAAATAAAGTTGAATTTAAGGCGTTTCGGCACTTGAAAATCTGCTAAGCAAGAAAAAAATGTCTGCCGAAAAAAATGAAAACAATGCTACACGACCCCGAAGCGCGCAAAACACCGCCAAGGAGGTACGACTTTTAAAAACAACAATTACGAGCTGCTGGACTTACAAAAAAATTATAAGAGGTCGGAAAAATACGAAGTTAATGGTCGAACCGTGCACATCCAAAAACACGAAAAGCACACCAACAAAAAAATACAACATAAAACAAACATCACACACAGCACAGAGGGACAGCCAGGACATCTGGGAGTGAGGTTGCACGCCAATTTAAGTCGCATTTAAGCAGTTTCTGCACTTGAAAAAGCGACAAAAAAAAGTACGAAAAAATTAAAACGGTGCTAAAGGACACCGCTGCGAAAATCACCGCCAGCCACAACCGAGTTACCCAGGAATGTAGGAGATACAAAAAATAACATTACAATGGACAGCAAATGCTCGCGAGCCACGTAACACATAGAAAAAAGACGCCATTTTACAACTATAACTTGCAAATAATAACATTAGGATTCTAAAATGCCGCTTTATTCGCCTAAACAAATGGTTTGGCCTCGTGCACGCAGACTATTTACACTGCACACTTGCCACCTTGCTGACACTTTCTCCTCAGATTATCAACAGTCCAACTGTATATTTTCAGATGCAGGAAAATCCAAATAGATTGTTAGCTTTTCAGGATATTGATTGCTGCATATTAAATATAAATTGGTAAAGAATATATATATATTTTTATTTTTAAATATAAACATATACAGAAATCATTTGTGTGACATAGCTTTTTTTTCAGTAGACAGTTTGATTATCTAAACCATTTGTTGACACATGATACAATATCTTTGTCAATAATAATACATAATAAAACATATACACACATACACCATTCATGCATACAACCAGCTAATCTAAAATTGGCCATATGTACCGGGTTATTCCAGGAGGTAATCAGCTAATTAAGTGTTGGAATTTGGTTTGGTTCTAGCATCCCAAAACAGAATTTTTTTTGTGTTCTTATTTAGTACCACGTCTTCTTGGAGATATCTCTCAAACTCCCGACATAGGTTCATTCTATCCAATATTTCATTCCAACTTGGAGTAATAGCTTGTCTCCATTTGGCAGTAATCACTATCTTGATTATTTTAAACATTTGTATCATATAAGCTATTGCTTCTTTTTTATATATTTTAAGAAAAATATGTAATAGACCACTGCAGGCCGCTAGAGAGACATTTTCCTTAAGGGTGGTCGAAATGTAATCAAACCATTTTTCCCAAAGCGTTTTAATTAGAGGACACGTCCACCAAATATGGAAATAGTTTCCCTGGAGTCAACAACCTCTCCAACATAATAGGTAAAGTATATTAAGTTAATAATTCATATTACTTTATTCATTCACTGTACTCACATTTTTTTATATTTTACACTGTACTTATATATCTGTCTTCGCGATGAGCGCCAAAGGTGATCGTTGCAAAGCAGGACACTTGAAGTACACGAGGGGAGAGGCTTACAATGAGTGCCAAAGGTCCACAGAGGAGAAAAGCCTTACATTGTGTGGCAAACAGCATTGCCATGGCTTCCAATTTTATTGCCGTCATTTTTGATGGGCAAGTCGCTAGTATATATATATTTGTAGTTGGGACCCTCTCCTCTGGTAGCTGGTGTGTGTCCAAAGCTATGTCATCTCGGCCTGAGAAGAGAGCCAAGGGATAGTAAGGAGTGTTGTGAAAGAGGGGAGTATGATTACATGAAGCTGATGAGGCTGCTCTGATTCTGAAGGAGTGGCCCGAGTAGTTAAAAGGGTTGTAACCCAGACAGGCAAGGACTAGTCTAATGCAGTGGATGAATGTGGGTGTGGATAGGGGTTGGCTAGAGATGCTTAGTAATGGGTGGAGGCTTGGTTTGTGGTGTAATGCTGAATGGAGATGGCAAAGAGTGGTGACTGGGCATCATAGTTCTGCAGTAGGATCGTAGGTTATTTTTACTGGGGTGCGGCTGGTTTTATTAGATGATAAGGAGATTTTACATGTGTCTTTGTTTATTGAGATGTCCTGTTTAGTGAGGTATACTGGTTGAGATTGGGATGTGGTGAATTCACTTGGACGTAGAAATCCAAAGAAAGCCATTTTAAATGAAATGGTGAGGGATATGTCTTTACTGAATGTCTTTGCAGTGAGGTAGGTAATGATTTGTTGAAAAGATGGCTATTGATAGTGAGATGTGAGGATTTGGTAGGTTCGGAGGTTCTAGTGAGGCCTTTAAGAAAAAGTTTAACTGGGGTCGAGGATAGGAGAAATTGATGGAGGAAATGAGATTGGGCGAGATGGAATTGGACTCCTGTGAGATACGTTTTTATTGAAGATGGGTGAAGATGTAGGTTTTTGACAATGGGCGGCAAAGGCCAAAGAAGTGGTCATGGAGCATAGGTTGGACAGTCTGTAAACAAAGGTGAAATGGGTAAAGAGGTTCCATGCTCTGTCGTAAGTCATTTTGGTCATCACTTGGTGATCTTGGATTAGCAGATGGTCCAGAGAGGCGTCAGGATTTAATGAGTGGGTGGTTGACAGATGACGAAATTCGGAGGGATGGAGTGAGGATCTTGAGGGGAGAAGTCCGGAAATGACGGTAGAGAGTCCTGCAGAAGAGGGTGAATGATGAAGTTGTGGGTCATGGAGCATAGGGTCAGTTTCCTAAGAAGGAAAATCATAGAGGAGTCGGGAGCTCTGCATTTGGATAGGATGGAGAATGTGAGGGTTGTTGGTCATGTGGTGCCAGTGGGAACACCAGGTGAAAGTGGCAGTCCAGGGGTAATATATGGATTTTGTAAAAGGAGATAATTCGGGTGGTCAGTTGGAGGTGACTATTTTGGTCCCCAATAAGAGTTTGAAGTGAGATGTGTCTTGTATATTAGGAGGCATGGGGAGTCCGAGGAGATGTTGGATAAGAAGAATGACTTCCCATTCCATTTGGAGAGGAATTCCGTCCACATGGATAAGTCCTGCAGGGAGGAATCGGTGATGGGAATGGTTTTGTCTCATGATTCTGGATTGGTGAGGTCGCAGAATTTTGGAGGCGTGGTTAAGGTGACCTAAGAGGATTTTGAGGTCCTTGAGGGTTGAACGGTTGGATATGGTGAATGAGGAAATTAATTGATGAAGTTTGTCTAGTTTGCAAAGAGGGAGTCTGGCTTCCATCTTGTCAGTATCCAGAAAGATGCCAAAGATCTCAACAGTGTGGGCTGGTCCCTCGTTTTTGTCATGTCATGTGATGTCAAGATCATCAAATAGCTTGGTGGTTGTGGCCAAGATTTGGGGAACTTACGTTGGAGGGTCGATAAACAGAATGTTGTCGAGGTAGTGGATGACATGGGGGCAACGGAAGACATTTAGCAATATCCAGCAGAAGTTTCTCCAGCGGATATAGTGGAGGTGCCAGAGGTTGGGGTGGATTGGCAGGAGTTCGAAAGCGTCCTTGATGTCGGATTTAGACAGCCAACATCTAGGCCCCATGGTATGATGATGTATATTGCGTCGTTGAATTGGGTGTATTGGAGGGAATAGTCATCCAATGGAATGAGGGAATTTATGCTCGGGGTAGAGGAGCCATGACAAGTGGAAAGGTCGATGGCCAGTCATTTATTTCTGAGAGTATTTCCTGGTGGTGATCCCAATTGGGTTGACTCTCCACAAGGGGAAAGGTGGAGAAGTGAAGGGTCCAGCCAAGTACTTGTTGCAGGTTTCTGAGGCAAGTAGCTGATCCACCACTCCAGACTCTTTCGTAGCGGATTGCAAATTATCGCTGCCGAAGGAAGCTTGGGGCAATGTTGCCACCCTGATGTGAAACCCATTAGTGAAACCCTGGAGGAGAAAATGCACAAAGGGGGAGGGGGGGGCACAGGTGTTGGGAAAGAAGGAAAGACAGCTTGAGCAGGTTGACTATGGTTAGTCATTTGATGTGGGTTCCTTTGGGACAGATCACCTTGGAGGGGGCCTTGAGGCAAACGGCGCAGACATGGAGTAGGTGAATTGGATTTGCATGAAGGTAATGCACCTGCCTGCCCAAGTGATCTTTGGAAGGACGGGGTTGGGGTGAGGTGTCGAGGAGCGCTGGGACAGAATGCGTGTTGTGCAAGGAGGATTGACATTGTTGACAGACGGCTTCCTTGATTCCTGCAAAGTTACTGCAGAAGAGGTCATAGTTGAGCGAAGACCAATTCAGGTGGTAGCAAAATTGGCTAAGGGCAGCTGCCGCTTTGGCTGAGAATGACCAGGCCAGGTCCACGATGAGTTAGAGGTAGTAGCTGTCTAACTCCTGTTGTAGAAGTGGATAGGCCGAGCAAATGACAACTCAGTAGAGGCTGAAGCTCAGAATGAACTTGGGCACTGTCAACTTACGGTCAGTCTAGGATCCTTGGACTTGACTATGACGGAGAAGTCACCTTGCAAAATAGTTTTGTTTTCTGTAAGCTCGTTGGAGGAGATGGGGAGGGCAACAAGGTTAACATCCTTCACCTCAATGATGTCCCTTCTTAGATGAGCTGGGATGAAGTGAGAGGGCATAATTGTGGAGGGAGTAGATGCCTCATCTTGTCTGAGGGAGGGAGCAGCCAGGGGTATAGCGGCTATTGGAGCCGTCAGGTTTTCGATGATGGATACCCAGTTATGGCAATCATTTGTCGAATTTGGGCGTATTGGTTCTTTTGAGGGGGCTGGTCTTGGCGGCCAGAGATCAGCAGTCAGTAGAGTTCAGCTTTTCTTGCTGTGTTTGTGAAAGAAATGATACGTTACGTTAGCTCGTGTATGAGGTCCATATGCAGAGGGAGGAGTGGCTGCCGTCAATGGAAGGCGCTCTCTCTGGGGAGGGGGCTTGCAGGGACGGGGAGATCTTGACATCAGAGTCATCGAAGTTGGCCATTGGCATCAAAGGTATTCTGAGCATGAGAAGTACGAAGTGGAATGAGGGTGATGGAGCTGGAGGAGTGTAATTAGCGGAGGTAGGGGGAGCTGAATGCATAGGGCAGGCCGGGTGGCTAGCAGGGAGTCAAGCAGGGTGGCTGAAGGAGCTACGGATGAAGCAACTAAGATAGCGACAGGTGGGGTGATTGCGAGAGCACCAGTTGGGTGATTTGGGGAGCGATGGATAGAGAGAATACAAAATTGACCGGAAGAGCGACTGACGGAGCGACAGGAAGAGTGACTGGGAGAGCGACAAGAAAAGTGACCGAGGGAGTGACAGCAAGAACCAGCTGACATGGATTAGGCTGCAGGAGGCTCAGGGATGGGGTAGACAAATAGGCAGTACTGTGAAGGTAGGCAGGAAAAAATGCAGGAACAAGACAGCACTAATAATAATTTTTATTAGAGTTATGCAGGCAGTGGTGAATCTGTAGGGCTGTGCTGTGTGAAAATACCTGCGCCACCTGTGAATACACAGGGAGCCAAGCCCATGCATGTGAATACACAGAGAGCCAGGCCCATGGGTGGTGAAACTAATGAAAAACTATGCACAAGTGCTCATAGATGAGGCTGGAGCAGGCAGTAGTGAGAGGTGATGCAGGGAGTGATGGAGGGGATGGGCCCAGAAACGCATGTGGGCGGAAACAGTGGTGGGGGTTAGGCGAGGGAGGCACAGAGGAGCCACAGAATGGAGCAATGGAAGGGACGCAGGATTGGTCAAAGAGGAGAGCCAAGGGTGACATGAGGCATGGGGAACAGAGGTTGGAGGGGAAGAGTTGAGAGGGGACCAGGAGCTGCAAAGGAGCTTGTAAAGGCGGTGCGGGTAACATGCAGCATGGCAGGCGACAGGAAGAGGAGAAGGGGGTAAACACAGAGAATGACAATGGCACAGGGTGAGAAGGCACCGGAGCGAGGAGCGGAGCGGGGAGGGTGCTAGGCGTGCAGCAGTGGCTAGGCACTGACAGAGGAGGAAGCCATGGGAACGGGAGAGAAAGAGCGCTGGCAGATGGAGCATAAAGAGAGAAGGGAGCCCCGCTGGCAGCGGGAAGCCGATGGGAACCGGAGACACAGGAGCAGAAGGTAAGCACAGGGAGAGACGGGGATGCGTACGGAGGTAAGCATGAAGCAAGCTGCGGGAAGCAGGAGGGTGATGCTGCCAGGTAGTATGCAGCGAAGGATAGAGGAGGTGACCTGCGATGGAAAGGGGACATGGTGAAGTGAGAGCTATGGAGTGGGGAAGCCCAGGAGCACAGGGAGAGGGAGACAGGGCATGAATGAAATGAGTGAAGGGGTGTGTGAGCGGCGGCAACAGGAGCGAGAAGGGGGAGTGAGAATACGAAAGAGAGACTGAGGGAAGTTGTGCAAGGAAGAAGGGGTGGTCAAGGGGGGAAAGAGAAATTTACGGTCCTGCGAGGAATGAGGGAGCGACTGAAGAGGCTGGTGGGAGCAATGATGCAGACCGGCAGGGATTCACCAGGGAATTGACTTGCGGCGTGCTTGATTGGAGTCAGGTGAGTGGGGTTTATATAGGTGGTGTAGGGAGAGGGACCCTCCCACAAATTCAGGTGTTCACCTGATTAAATATATATATATCTCACAATCAGATTAGATTACATCTAATAGAACACTCACCAGCTTCAAAATACATTGACAAATAGTGCAATAAACTCTGTTTATTAATGTCACATGTCATATATTTTAGCAAACAAATACTTATCCTCAAAAGTGATCACATTATTGTACCATATATAAAAAAAGTTTACTAAAGACTGTATATAAGCTCATGAAACAGACCAGCTCCCTACCTGCTGCAATAAACATGTAATGGTGTTGCCTATTTTTTTTGTCGTTAAAATGAATATAAGGCATTCAATGAAATCATTAATATAAACATTAATACTTTTGTTAAAGAGTACTGTATGAGGGCATCTCACTTTTCACACATATTTTTCTGAAAGGGATATTATTCTGCTCATTACATTTTGAACCACAGTACTGAACATCATGGACAAAATGTGTCACATGCTAGAGAAAAAAATGACACTGGGAATTAAACAGGAATCTTCATTAATACTTTTGTTAAAGAGTACTGTATGAGGGCATCTCACTTTTCACACATATTTTTCTGAAAGGGATATTATTCTGCTCATTACATTTTGAACCACAGTACTGAACATCATGGACAAAATGTGTCACATGCTAGA
Source organism: Discoglossus pictus (assembly GCA_027410445.1). Taxonomy (NCBI): domain Eukaryota; kingdom Metazoa; phylum Chordata; class Amphibia; order Anura; family Alytidae; genus Discoglossus; species Discoglossus pictus. Next base: position 136,355,573 of record CM050163.1, on the reverse strand, counting down.
GAAAAAAAATGACACTGGGAATTAAACAGGAATCTTCCTTAAAATCAATATTTGTTTGTAATATTAGATAGTCATTCACATCAAAACCTGCCAGATTATGCTTGCAGACGATTTTACCTGAGATGTTACCAGATTTGTACAAATTATGTTCTCTCTTTCTCCTCCCTTTCCCTCCTCTCTCCCCAACTCTCTCTCTCCTCCTCCACTCTGACCTCATCTCGCTGATTGATACCATTGATATGAAACATGTACAAAACCTCTTTCAGCTTTTAATGTAAAGAAGAGAGGAGGCCATCATTTTATATCACCACTAAGTCAATCAAAGAGAAACGTTGCTATTGCTGACTCACACACCTCCAAAGCACTCAGTATTTCACACACACAGCCCTCTAAACTGCAGAGAATTAAATACATTTTCATTTTGCTCCTTATGGGAAATCTAACTCCTAATTATGCCTGCTTTAAAGATTAAAAAATAAATAAACTGACGGCAAAAAAATTATATATAGTGCCCACTGTACACTAGTGAGACTAGTAAATGTGTACTGTGTAATACAAGTCAGGGCCCTCAATGGAGAGATATAACTAACCAAACAGACTATTTTTCTACCTGTACAGAAAGGTTTACCACATGATACAATAAACCATGGCCCTTATTCAATTGAGCGATTGTTGTTTACTGGAGCCCGTAATGCAGCCCATAAACTACTGTGCTATTTAATTGGCATTTTTTACCTACGATCTGCGGGTTACAGGCTGAAAATTCCTGCAGTTGTTGAAATCATAACTCCGACCCAGCTAAGCCTTTGATCTTTCAAGCCCATAAATGTTACAATCGCAAACCGCTATTCAATTGCTACAATTCCTCAATGCCCGCAAATGTTTTCACACCTGTAAATGGCAAATGTAAAAAACCTACGGGTACCAGATAGGACTTGCAAAGGGGTTAAACACCTGTTTGTAGTAGTGTAAATGCAAATAAAAAATCAATACTGCACTTTAAAAGATGGGGAAAGCGTTGAAAGACATTAAAATTAGCTGCGCAACAATATCGAGCTCGCAAATCTGCAATCAAAAAATTATATTTTTACGTTTTAGTTCCGTGTTCTATTGATCCCAGGAATCAAGGAGTTAATACATATTAGGCCACCCACATGGACTAGAACATTTCCTTCATTCATTTTTATTATTTTGTACATTGCCGGATTGCGAGTCCGATCGCATATCGGACTTCTAAATGCTAATTGATTGACGTTTAACCTCCATGTCTTAGTGATGTCATGATGACGGTCTCATTTACTATTAGCTGTTTCTAAATTGGTAGCTACGGCCTTGCTTAATGGATCATGATCACACTCTGAAATGCTACTTACAATTGTATAGTTTACGGTTTCGGCTTTCGGCCCTTAAATTGTGTGCTTGTTCAATCAGATCTCTCTGTAATTGAGGCAAATTTCAAGCCCACAGACTTACGGCATGTATAACGTAAGCTGCGGGCTTGCAAATGAATAGGGGCCCATATATACCTTAGATTTTTTTTCGTTTTCATCACATTACATAACAAGATCATTATAATTGAATAGGGCAATTGAAATAATAATTTTTCATTGGCTCATGACTAAACGGTTTTCAGTATTGTGTAGTGTGAGATTAATGTATATTATATCAACTATATATGTTCATAGTTCAAGTTAATGTTTTATATTGTTTACACTGCCTAGATGCAATATACTCTCAAGTAAATGTTTTATCTGAGCTAAGATCCAAGTTGAAGGTAGTCCTTTTGCAAGAAAAACTGAATTCATGCCAAATGGTCAATAGACATGGTGGTACCAAAAGATATAACAAAGACAGCGTATCACTGTTCACAAGATTAATTATGTATTGTTTTTATACTAGTAGTGGTTCTCTCAACACATTCAAGCCCTGTTGTTTTAGTTTAAAGAATTCACCTTAATGTTAAAACCTAGCACCTAAAACATTGCTACTCACATAAACACAACAATAAGTAACTCTATATATGTCTCACTATAACCTTCAAATTTATATCGTCAATAAACCCAGATAGCAAGGCTTGTAGTATTTATATACAGTTGCTGATGATATTTATGCATGCTTCATAGATCTCACTGTAATAATGTGTTCACCTGTAAACAAATTATGAGCTTACATTTTAAAACATTGCAAAACCTGTATAAGTGAGATCAATAAGATTAGAAGCCGTCCTAGGCTAGTTTTTGTTTTTATGAGCTTTGATATAAATGTTGGGTAAGGTAATACACATTAACAACATCAACCTCTAAATTTTTATCAAAATAGAAGTCACTAAGTTTCTCCTTAATAGACTCATCTTGTTCCAAGGTAACGGCTGCATCTCTCTTGTCGGCTGCTTTAATAACTACCATAACTCATGAAGATACATCTTAGAGGTCTTAGAAAAGCTATACTTTTGAAAGTAATTTTCACACTGCCTTCTTAAAATCTATTGATTTGTCAAAATGTTAATGATCTTACCCAAACTGTTGTCTGGGACATACTGAAATTATGATTTTTTAAGTCTATAATTGTATTACGCAGAGAAATAGGAAAAATAGATTTAAGCTTTGTTAAAAAATACATTGAAGCAATTAGAAACAATTATCACGGTAAACAGGTATAATTATAGTGTAAATGAAACTGCAAAATATAGAAAAATAGAACTTTTTCTAAGCACACCACAAATACAATTAGTAAAAAGTGATAATTTAGATTGCAAACCTGTGCAAATATACCTTAATCAATAAAGGTGCTTATACATTATATAAACAAAAACACAATATTTTAGGTTGGAATCCTATTTGTCACTTGCAGATATGGTTTCCATTACATATTTTACATAAACACACATTTTTAGCATTTGTGAGTTAGATTATCTCAGGATTGTAGGGGCAGCCTGAGAACAGCCACAATGGCTCCTATTTAATTGAAATTTGCAACAGTTACAGAGCGATTCAATTGATCAAGCCAGCAGCTACCTGGCCGGAAGCCTAAACTGTAAACCATGCACCAGTAAGCAGCATTTCAGAGCATGATCATGATCAATTAAGCAAGACCGTAACTACCGATTTAGAAACAGTGAATAGTAAATGAGACCATCATCCTGACATCAGTAAAACATGGAGGTTGAACTTCAATCAATTAGCATTTAGAAGTCCATCACATATAATAGTTGTCAAACTACGATTCGTCGTCACGCTTAGGTGGAGGCTCAAAGGCACCTTACACGAGGTTAAAAACACACGCACGACTTAGAAAAAAAAAACGACCTCGAAACCAACCTGAACGTAACAAACACCCACATGCACGAAAAATACGACTATAATGGCCGAACCACGCGCACCTAAAAACATTCAAAACACACCAAATACTCCTAAAAAATACATAAAAAGCTTACCCATAGCAAGGGGGGCCTCCAGGACCTCTGAAAGTGAAGTTACACCTCAATTTAAGTCTAAATTCCCGAGTTCAGACACACGTAAATCCCCTAAGCAAGAGAAAAAATGGGCGCCGAAAAAACGAAAACGAGGCTCAAAGCCCAGGACTGCACACACAAACACACACGCGACCTTGGAACCAACCTTAACGGAACAAACACTCACACGCACAAAAAATACGACCATAACGCGCACCTAAAAACAGTCAAAACACACCAATACTCACAAAAAATACATAAAAAGCTTACCCATAGCAAGGGGGGCACCCAGGACCTCTGAAAATGAAGTTACACCTCCAGTTAAGTCCAAATTCCCGAGTTCAGACACACGAAAATCCCCTAAGCGAGAGAAAAATTGCCCGCCGAAAAAAACGAAAACGAGGATGAAAGCCCAGCCACGTACAACTTACCCAAGAAGGGATCCGAGATAAGCTCGGAAACCCGCATTAACCCACGGGATCCGAGATAAGCTCGGAGACCTGCATTAACCCCACATTAACCATCGCAGTGGGGGTCCTAATCGCACGCGATCGGGGACGCCCGCTGCAATGAAAATTCAAAATTCCCACGTTACGGGTCCTTAAAGGACCCGTTACAAAAGAAAACAAATATACACTATCACCCTGTCACTCATGGGGGTCAATACAGACCCCCATAAGCACTTAATTAACCCCCTCACTCATGGGGGTCAACACAGACCCCCATAAACCCCTAATTAACCATGTCACTCATGGGGGTGAATATAGACCCCCATAAGCTCTTCATTAACCCTGTCACTCATGGGGGTCAATACAGACTTCCATAAACCTTCATTAATCCCCTCACTCATGGGGGTCAATACAGACCCCCATAAGCCCTTCATTAACCCTGTCACTCATGGGGGTCAATAAAGACCCCCATAAGCACTTAATTAACCCCCTCACTCATGGGGGTCAATACAGACCCCCATAAACCCCTAATTAACCCTGTCATTTATGGGGGTCAATATAGACCCCCATACGCCCTTCATTAACCCTGTCACTCATGGGGGTCTATACAGACCCCCATAAGCCATTTGTTAACTGTGTCACTCATGGGGGTGAATACAGACCCCCATGAGCACTTCATTAACTCTATCACTCATGGGGGTCAATACAGGCCGCCATAAGCATGTAATTAACCCTGTCATTCATGGGGTCAGTACAGACCCCCATAAGCCCTTCATTAACCCTGTCACTCATGGGGGTCAATACAGACCCCATAAGCCCTTCATTAACCCTGTCACTCATGGGGGTCAATACAGACCCCCTTAAGCCATTCATTAACCCTGTCACTCATGAGGGTCAATACAGACCCCCATAAGCCCTTCATTAACCCTGTCACTCATGGGGGGCAATACAGACCCCCATAAGCCCTTCATTAACCCTGTCACTCATGGGGGTCAATATAGACCCCCATAAGCCCTTCATTAACACTGTCACTCATGGGGGTCAATACAGACCGCCATAAGTACTTAATTAACCCCCTCACTCATGGGGGTCAATACAGACCCCCATAAACCTCTAATTAACGCTGTCACTCATGGGGTCAATATAGACCCCCATAAGCCCTTCATTAACCCTTGTCGCTCATGGGGGTAATTATAGACCCCCATAAGCACTTAATTAACCCTCTCACTCATGGGGGTCAATACAGACCCCCATAAACCCTTAATTAACCCTGTCACTCAGGAGGGTCAATACAGCCCACATAAGCCCTTAATTAACCCCCTCACTCATGGGGGCCAATACAGCCCCCCATAATCCCTTAATTAACCCCCTCACTCATGGGGGTCAATACAGACCCCCATAAACCGCTAATTAACCCTGTCACTCATGCCTCTATTTAACCCCATCAGTCCCATAAGGGTATATTAAGACCATTATGGGGCTGTTACAACCCAACATTAACCACATAAGTGCCATGACGGTCCTCAAGGACCATCATGACACTAAGTATAAACACTACACTGCACTATACCCCCCAATAAAACATGAAATATCAACTAAACAGCCTCTACACTAACCTATTAACACCTACACTACCTACACTACCTACCCCCTAATAAACCCCACCACTCTAATTACATAAAATAAAAAAGCCTAAAGTCACAAAAAATTAAAAATCTACATTACATAAAATAAACCCTGTCACTCATGGGGGTCAATACAGACCCCCATAAGCACATAATTAACCCCCTCACTCATGGGGGTCAACACAGACCCCCATAAACCCCTAATTAACCATGTCACTCATGGGGGTGAATATAGACCCCCATAAGCTCTTCATTAACCCTGTCACTCATGGGGGTCAATACAGACTTCCATAAACCTTCATTAATCCCCTCACTCATGGGGGTCAATACAGACCCCCATAAGCCCTTCATTAACCCTGTCACTCATGGGGGTCAATACAGACCCCCTTAAGACATTCATTAACCCTGTCACTCATGAGGGTCAATACAGACCCCCATAAGCCCTTCATTAACCCTGTCACTCATTGGCGGCAATACAGACCCCCATAAGCCCTTCATTAACCCTGTCACTCATGGGGGTCAATATAGACCCCCATAAGCCCTTCATTAACACTGTCACTCATGGGGGTCAATACAGACTGCCATAAGTACTTAATTAACCCCCTCACTCATGGGGGTCAATACAGACCCCCATAAACCTCTAATTAACGCTGTCACTCATGGGGTCAATATAGACCCCCATAAGCCCTTCATTAACCCTTGTCGCTCATGGGGGTAATTATAGACCCCCATAAGCACTTAATTAACCCTCTCACTCATGGGGGTCAATACAGACCCCCATAAACCCTTAATTAACCCCGTCACTCAGGAGGGTCAATACAGCCCACATAAGCCCTTAATTAACCCCCTCACTCATGGGGGCCAATACAGCCCCCCATAAACCCTTAATTAACCCCCTCACTCATGGGGGTCAATACAGACCCCCATAAACCGCTAATTAACCCTGTCACTCATGCCTCTATTTAACCCCATCAGTCCCATAAGGGTATATTAAGACCATTATGGGGCTGTTACAACCCAACATTAACCACATAAGTGCCATGACGGTCCTCAAGGACCATCATGACACTAAGTATAAACACTACACTGCACTATACCCCCCAATAAAACATGAAATATCAACTAAACAGCCTCTACACTAACCTATTAACACCTACACTACCTACACTACCTACCCCCTAATAAACCCCACCACTCTAATTACATAAAATAAAAAAGCCTAAAGTCACAACAAATTAAAAATCTACATTACATAAAATAAAAAAACTAAGTCACAAAAAAAATCTACATTACAGAAAATAAAAAAACCTAAGTCACAAAAAATAAAAAAAGGAACATTACAGAAAATAAAAAAAACATTTCAACCCCCCGCCCACCCCCACTACAGAAAAAATAAATTACACACCTGAAAAGGAAATACATATAATACATACAATACAATACATACAATACAATACATACAATATAATACATACAATAGAATACAATACATATAATATAATACAATATAAATAAATACAATACAATACACCCCTATCTAATATACAATACATCCTATCTATATAATATACATCCCCCAATCTATCTAAATAAATACCATAATCTAATATACATCCTATCAATCTAATATACATCCCCCAATCTATCTAAATAAATACCACAATCTAATATACAATACATCCTATGCTATCTATATAAAACACATACCCCTAGCTAACATACAATAAATGCTATCTATATATAAAATAATATAATTCTAAACTAAAAAAAAATAATTAAGACCACTTACATTTGCAGATGTCCATTCAGATCAGGCACCTAGGGAAACATTTTTTTTAGTGCAACACGTTTACAGTAAATACTAAACATTCTAAACATTCTAAATATTATACTCACCTTTCCGGCATGTCCCGTCCTTATTCTCCGTTGCGGCAGCTAATTAATACATAAACATGAAAACAAAATAAAATACACATAATCTACATTGTACTTACCACACAGCGATGTCTCCGGCCTCCTGCTCCTCTTCTACCACGTCATGTAAAAAAATAAAGAGGCTCCCGGAGACTTTTCCGGAAGAAAATAGGCAATGGTGCCTTCTGATTGGTTGAAATCGCTGTCTATCAAATTCCTCCAATCAGGAGGCACCAATGTGTGAGCCAATCAGAAAGGTATACACCCTAAAATCCCACTCTGATTGGATAATGCACCTGTTAATCTTTATTTAAACCATTCACAAGGCGCAGATGCCTTCAGCCAATCACAATGGAATATACTCCCACAGGGTGATTGGCTGGAGGCATCTGCGCATTCTGATTGGTTGCACTGATAATAGCCAATCACAGTGGAATACACCCCCACATACTGATTGGTGAAGGATTTGCACCTTCTCATTGGCTATTGTCAATGTCAATCAGTATTACAGCCAATAGGAATGCGCAGATGTCTTCACCAATCAGTACGTGGGGGTGTATCCCATTGTGATTCGCTGATGGCAATAAAGCCTTCGGATTGGTTCAAATAAAGATTGACAGGTGCGTTATCCAATCAGCGTGAGATTTTGGGGTGTATCCCTTTCTCATTGGTTCACAATTGGCGTCTTCTCATTGGCTGAATTTGATAGACAGCGTTTTAAGCCAATCGGAAGCCCCCATTGCCAATTTAATTCTGGAACACTCCGTAGGAAGCTCATTAGCGTCGGAGACATCCGCCAGGGCGGATGAATGTCGTTTTTTTTTTTTTTTTTTAAAGATCGCGGATGCTTCCAGGGCACAACACGAGGAGGCCGGAGACATCGCGGGAAGGTAAGTATAATGTAGATTGTGTTTATTTTACTTTGTTTCATGTTTATGTATGTGTGCTAATGTAATGTTTTTTTTTTAAAAGGGGCCGCGCCGCAGAAGCAAAGATGATGGAGGACGTGACATGCTGGAATGGGACATGGTGGAAAGGTGAGTATAATATTTAGAATATTTAGAATGTTTAGTTATTTTATGTAAACGTGTTGTATTCATTTTTTTAACCTTTTTTACCCTAGGTTGGTGATCTGAAGAAAGGTCTCAAAGGTAAGTGGTCTTAATTATTTTATTGTAGCTTAGAATTAGGGTTGCTATATAGAGATAGCATTTATTGTATATTAGATAGATAGGGTGATGTATAGTACATAGATAGTATTTATTGTGTATTAGATAGATAGGGGGATGTACAGTGGATATAAAAAGTCTACACACCCCTGTTAAAATGTCAGGTTTATGTGCTGTAAAAAAATGAGACAAAGATAAATAATTTCGGAACTTTTTCCACCTTTAATGTGACCTATAAACTGTACAACTCAATTGAAAAACAAACTGAAATATTTTAGGTGGAGGGAAGAAAAATAAAAAAGACAAGTAATGTGGTTGCATAAGTCTGCACACCCTCTTATAACTGGAGATGTAGCCGTGTTCAGAATTAAGCAATCACATTCCAAATCGTGTTAAATAGGAGTCAGCATACACCTGCCATCATTTAAAGTGCCTCTGATTAACCCCAAATAAAGTTCAGCTGCTCTAGGTGGTCTTTCCTGAAATTTTCTTAGTCGCATCCCACCGCAAAAGCCGTGGTCCACAGAAAGCTTCCAAAGCATCAGAGGGATCTCATTGTTAAAAGGTATCAGTCAGGAGAAGGGTACAAAAGAATTTCCAAGGCATTAGATATACAATGGAACACAATGAAGACAGTCATCATCAAGTGGAGAAAATATGGCACAACAGTGACATTACCAAGAACTGGAGCTCCCTCCAAAATTGATGAAAAGACGAGAAGAAAACTGGTCTGGGAGGATACCAAGAGGCCTACAGCAAAATTAAAGTAGCTGCAGGAATATCTGGCAAGTACTGGCTGTGTGGTACATGTGACAACAATCTCCCGTATTCTTCATATGTCTGGGCTATGGGGTAGAGTGGCAATACGAAAGCTTTTTCTTACGAAAAAAAACATCCAAGCCATGCTACATTTTGCTAAAACACATCTCAAGTCTCCCAAAAGCATGTGGAAAAGGTGTTATGGTCTGATGAAACCAAGGTTGAACTTTTTGGCCATAATTCCAAAAGATATGTTTGGCGCAAAAACAACACTGCACATCAACAAAAGAACACCATACCCACAGTTAAGCATGGTCGTGGCAGCATCATGCTTTGGGGCTGTTTTTCTTCAGCTGGAACTGGGGCCTTAGTTAAGATATAGGGAATTATGAACAGTTCCAAATACCAGTCAATATTGGCACAAAACCTTCAGGCTTCTGCTAGAAAGCTGAACATGAAGAGGAACTTCATCTTTCAGCATGACAACGACGCAAAGCATACATCCAAATCAACAAAGGAATGGCTTCACCAGAAGAAGATTAAAGTTTTGGAATGGCCCAGCCAGAGCTCAGACCTGAATCCGATTGGAAATCTTTGGGGTAATCTGAAGAGGGCTGTGCACAGGAGATGCCCTCGCAATCTGACAGATTTGGAGTGTTTTTGCAAAGAAGAGTGGGCAAATCTAGCCAAGTCAAAATGTGCCATGCTGATAGACTCATACCCAAAAAGACTGAGTGCTGTAATAAAATCAAAAGGTGCTTCAACAAAGTATTAGTTTAAGGGTGTGCATACTTATGCAACCATATTATTTTATTTTTATATTTTTTCTTCCCTCTACCTAAAAGATTTCAGTTTGTTTTTCAATTGAGTTGTACAGTTTATAGGTCACATTAAAGGTGGAAACATTTCTGAAATTATTTATCTTTGTCTCATTTTTTTACAGCACAGAAACCTGACATTTTAACAGGGGTGTGTAGACTTTTTATATCCACTGTATATTAGATAGATAGTATTGTATATTAGATATGGGGGATGTATATTAGATAGGGGGATGTATATTAGATAGGGGGATGTATATTAGATAGGGGGGTATTGTATTGTATTTAATTGTATTGTATGTAATTGTATTGTATTGTATTATAGTGTATGTATTATATTGTATGTATTGTATTGTATGCATTATATGTATTTCCTTTTCAGGTGTGTAATTTTTTTTTCTGCAGTGGGGGGGGGGGGGGGGCGAGGTTGTAATGTATTTTTTTATTTTCTGTAATGTTCCTTTTTTATTTTTTGTGACAGGTTTTTTTTTCTGTAATGTACAATTTTTATTTTTGGTGATTTTAGTTTTTTTTTTATTTTATGTAATGTAGATTTTTGATTTTTGATGACTTTAGTTTTTTTGATTTCTGTAATTACAGTGGTGGGGAGGGGGTTATTAGGGGGTAGGTAGGTAGGTAGTGTAGGTGTTAATAGGTTAGTGTAGAGGGTGTTTAGTTGATATGTTTATGTTTTATTGGGGGAGTATAGTGCAGTGTAGTGTAGTGTTTATACTTAGTATCATGATGGTCCTTGAGGACTGTCATGGCACTTATGTGGTTAATGTTGGGTTATAACAGGTATTATGACTTTTGGCTATGACTCTGAGGCTATCAGAGACATTCTATCCAGACATTGGCACCTATTGAGGAGTGACAAGGATCTAAAAGATGTTCTAACACCAAAGGCCTCCATCACATACCGTAGGGGCAAAAACCTGAAAGATAGACTGGTCCATAGCTCCTTTAATGAACAGAAACCAGGGACCTGTTTAAAACCCCTAACAGGGTGTTTCAAATGTAGCAAATGTAAATTTTGCAGGTATGTTACACCTTTAAAAATATATGAGCATCCTATTACTGGGGAAAAATATAAAATAAAAGAATTTATGAACTGTTGTTCTACGGCGGTTATCTATGTGGCCACCTGTATTTGCAGGAAGATCTATGTAGGAAAAACGAGGCGCCAGTTGCGCCGCAGGATTGGTGAGCATATTTACAGTATCAAGAATACATTTGATACACCAATTGCCCGCCATGTCAAGTATTGTCACAACAATAGAAGTGAAGTATTATCTTTTTGTGCAATAGACCAGGTCCATATAGGCCAAGACAGGGTGACCTGGAGAGAAAATTACTACAATGTGAGGCACGTTGGATATACCAATGGGTTTACTTTTACGCCCTTCATCTAGTTCTTGGTTCTCTTCTCTTTTTATATTATTCTGCCCATTTTATGGTAGGCCTTACTGTCGCATAGACACTTTGCACACTTTAACCCTCACTGAGCCTCAGTCTGTTTCACAACTATGTTTATTCACCATAGTGAGTATTTGTGATCCTCCTTCTGTTCCTCACTTTTTTGTTCATCCCATTTGGATGGACCTTCAGTGCATTAGCACCCTTATTCCTTTTTGTTCATACATGAGTAACCTGTTATAGGCACTTGTCACATTAGTTAACACATATCTTAGAGTATATGTTTATTCCTTTATTACTAGCTTTCCAGCTCCGTTCACACATCCTATATCACTTAATACTTTGAGACCATCAGTCCCCTTATATAGATTCTGTCTTTTGGTCTCCTATTCTTACAGTTATATAATGGAGCTTACTTCTCTTTTATATAACGGCCCTCCACCCTTGGAATTCTTTTCAGTCCACTTTTTGTTTTCATCTTCCCTCTTTTGATAACCTTACACACTATAGATGTAATAGTTATCACACTACACTTCTTATTATAAGCCTTCTTAGTCTGTCTACAGGGCCTATACATTGATACCATAATAAGTGCATTGGTGTTCCTTAGTGTTTGCACATTCATCTCAGTAGCCTTTTGTATATACCAACGGAATTTTTATGCCATTTCCATTACTTTTTCGACCCGTTATGGGCAATACATTCACTACTTTTATGTTGCCTAGGCGACAGCTCCCTATATAAAGCTCTCAGAGACAGCGTTATACAACTTTCCTTTGACAAAGACGTGATACGTCGAAACGCGTCAGGCTCCTAGCAACCACGCTGCGCACGTCATCACGTTAGACGTGCGCATGCGCGTTGCAAACTTAGCGGCCGAGCTTTCCAGGAAGCGCGAATCTGCTACAGTTATGGCCTAGTTTAAAGCCCCTTATATCCCACTAGTGGCATAATATGTCTGCAAGTACCTGATATTACCTCTTGTATAACCCTAAAGTTGGGGAACAACCTTCATCTTGCACATACATCTCTAGGTACTTTTTGTACCATATGGCAGTTAGTTATCTATAAGTGCACACAGACACAGCTTGAATCCTATGCTGTGTAATATATAGCTGTCCTTGATAACTTTGTTTGTACTCCAGGTTGAGCTCCTTTCAAGCTTTACATATATAGGTACAACCTCTTAGTACCTTTGATCAAAGTACAATAGGTTTATCAGTAAGGCATCTTTTTACCTACACCCTATGTTTTTGCAAGAGTTTTGCTTTATTGAAGTTATCCTCTAGATATTTGGAGGACATCCATTTCAGCATAAGGGTGCTTTATATATATACTACTTATAAAACAATAGGGCTTTCATGCCCTGGGAACTTTTTGCAATTTATCTTGGCTCGCCCGCTAGGTGTGAATAGTAATACCCACTCACTTTAGAGTCTTACTTTGCACAATACTAGTGCTACAGGGTTATTTACTATTCCCTACATCTGCCCTCTTTTATTCCCCTTATTAGTGTTTTAATATCCCTTGCTTTTAAAGACGCCGCTGTCATTTATTTAATACAATTTATTTAGTTTATATTTATCCCACCATTTTGTATACTGGGTTGTAACAGGCCCATAATGGTCATAACATACCCTTATGGGACTAATGGGGTTAAATAGAGGCTTATGAGGGTCTGGATAGACCCCCAAATGTGACCGGGTTAAAATGGTGTAGTGCTTACACTTTGGGTCATGAGGGTTCTGGATGACCCTCATGGCACTTATAGTGTTATTACATGCATTCATTAGTGTGTTAGAGGGGTCTATATAGTTGAGGCACACAGTACACTCACATTGTGTGACAAACAGCATTTCAACACTTTCTTTTATTGACCGTCATTTTTTGACGGACAAGTCACTAGTAACTTAACCTATGTATAGCGCAACGGAATATGTTGGCGCGTTACAAATAAACGATAATAATAATAATAATAGTACAAAATAATAACAATGAATGATGATACTGTTCTAGTCCAGGTGTCAACTCCTTGATTACCAAGATTAATATAACACTGAAATTAAAGGTAAATAAAATAATTTTTGAGACTGTTGTGCACTTAATTCTAATGTCTTTCATAGCTTTCCCCATCTTTTAAAGTAAGGTATTGATTTTTTATTTGCATTTACAGTGCTACGAACAGGTGTTTAACCCCCTTGCGAGTCCTATCTGGTATTCATAGGATTTTCTTCTACATTTGGCATTTACGTGTGGGAAAACAATTGCGGGCTTGAGGAGTTGTAGCAATTGAATAGCGATTTGCGATTGTAACATTTACGGGCTTGAATGATCAAAGGTTTAAATAGGTTGGAGTTACGATTTTGACAACCGCAGGGATTTTCAGTCTGCAACCCGCAAATTACGGGTGGCTAAAAGACGTCAATTGAATAGCATATTAGTTTACGGACTCCAGTAACAAACAATTGCTCAATTGAATAGGGGCCCAACTCTGTTTTTGTTAGTCATAACTGCTTAATTTATGTACTTGAACTGGTGGCAGCATTATCTTTCTGTAACATCTTAACTGAAGAAATGGTATTTGCGCTACTCTCTATACCTCAGTTTGTTTGCTCTTCTTTAATTTACATTTAAAGCCATAGGTTTGTTCTGCTATCTCACTTTAGTGTTTGTGCCCTGTGCGGCTGTCCCTTCTTTAGGTGGGTAATTGTTCTTATGAAGTTCAGGGGAAGATGATTTACTTCTGATTAATTGTATACTTCCACCCTGGCTTGCTTGCTCCCTTGCTGTGACCTAGTGGTGAGACAGAGAAATAGAGTGCTTTAGTAAAGTGCTTCATGCATGTGGTGGTACCTTTTGTGTCTGCGTTGTTCAGTTGTTCAGTTTCATGCAGAACACGGATGTGGGAGAGAGGAAGCCAGTATTAATTAAAGATGTGCTGTGTGTGAAGTAAAAGAGTAAAAGAGATGAAGATAACTTTGGTAAGGCTAAGTAATCTGTGAACCTCTGGGTTGGAGGAGAGCTGCTGCACTGGGCTCCATCTGCAGATTTCAATGGTGTGGGTCGTTGTCTCACTTGCCCCCCCCCCCCCCGAGATATGGCTTAAACTAACATCTCCGTCATCAGGGTGCATAGCGGTGTGGCAAAAATAGGGCACAGTCCCTCTGTACACCTATGAATATATTTCTTTTTTTTTTGCTCTCTAAAATATATTTCCCATTATCAAGTCTATTTTAATACGATTTTAAGTAAAGTCTTATCTGGTACTTGTTGGATTCTCTTCTACATTTGACATTTATGGGTGTGAAAACATTTCTTGAGGAATTTTAGCAATTGAATAGCGATTTGCGACTTTAACATTAATGGGCTTGAAAAATCTAGGGCCAAATTATATTAGTTACTTGCAAATGCCTTGATCTCATAAATTTGGCTTCATGTGTTTTTTTTTTATAAATGTTAATATGCATTTAATTGACTTAAGTATTCATTAGTGACAATAAGTAATATTTGCCAAAATGTGCCAAATATGTAGCAATATTAAGAATGATTTTAAGTGTGTATACATTTTAGAATTGGGCAACTGAATTGGGCCCTACATTTTATAGCCCCACAAAAAGATTTTGCTGGTGCCAAGAATTTGAAGCTGAAATGTATGGTTTCACAGTATTTTTGTTCAATTGATATATATGCTGAGTAAATATTGGTTATTCAATTTTAGAATAGCCATTTAAAAGCCAAGTCATTCTGCAATGAATGATTTGATGTTTGGAAAACTCACATTAAAGGAAAACAAAATCATTGAAGAGTAAAATTATGCATCTTCCTCCTTTAACCTAAATGGAAAAAAAACATTGTGAGAAACTGTGGTGGGGAGGCTTACCAGGGTTTACCAGGTTATGCTACCAGGCCGTGCTGCCAGAGATGGTAATGGTTTAGAGTGACATTAATATACATTTCTCACACTTTGGATCAATGACACTTTAGTGACATCCAATTAAGAATTCATTTATTTTGTAATATTTTACATTATGTTATTAACCTTCAGAGTAACAAAGATGAGCTGGGTATGTTTTAATAAGACCACTTCACATTGGCAAGGACAAGCACAGCTTGTCATTGCCTCTCAGAGGGAAAATGGCAGTAGACAATTTTTTTATTAATAAAAATGATCAAACTGCCTCACAGTGATCAGATCACAATTTGCTTCTATATTTGTTTTATATTTTGTTTCTATTTTACTATTTATTTTATGAGAGCACTTATGGCATATGCCTTGAAGTGAGGTAGGTGCCTTATTTCTTGTATCTGGTGGGAGGAAGCAGATCACAATGCATGAAATAAACGGGACAACGTATCACAAGCTCATTTGATGTCACAGAGGAGATCCTGCTCTCAAAATAAATGGGTTGTTGAGTAATTTTTCTCCAAAATATGCAAACAATTATTTACCACTGTAAAGCATTTTTTTTTATTAATTTTCCATCAACATAATTAAAAATGATCTTGTCATAAATAATACATTTGACATATTTTGCTTTTCATGCTTGTATTTATTGCATGCAGTGAGGTTTACTGAGGATGGAGTTAGTCAAGTTGATGATCTTTCATTGATTTTTCATCAAGTTGTTCTGAATAGAGTACACTTAGATTTCTTAAACCAACAAAAACTCTTTAGCATTTGTTTCTTTTTATTGCAGTTAACTTTATGTAGTTAATTGGGTTATTGTTTATCCTTTGTCTTTAAATATTATAATATGTATAAATGTAAATTAGTTACATTATGCAATAACTGATTCTTATAAATATGTCGCTACAGTATACAATTCAAATCACTCAGATGAAAATTCACTGTTGTGGACAAAAAAACTGTCAGTTGTTTCAATCTCACAATTAATTTTAATCTACGAATTATCATTTTGCATTAATTTTATATTGTCTTGCAGGGATTATACTTTGATATGCTGATTCATATATATATATATATATATATATATATATATATATATATATATATACAGTATATATATATATATATATATATATATATATATATATATATATCAAATGGCTGGGAGAGAATGTCACAAATAACAAGTTCTACTGTATATCACATATATAGTTGTGAGCATACGAGCTTGCTTAAGCCGTTGCTCACGCTTGCGAGGGCCGCAGTTGCTGGCATGGAGCGCCGAAGGCGCTCCATGCCAGCAACTGAGGCCCTCCTTGTCACCAACTGGATACTCAATCACTGTATTTACCTGAGCCCGCGGCCCCTCGCGTCGCGCTAATAAAAAACCGGAAGTGGGTGTACCAGAACTCACTGCACAAAACTTCAAGTCCCAGAATGCTCAGCAGCACAAGCAGTAGCCACTCAGCACATTAGGGGGCGAGTCTAATATATAATATAGCTGTGTATGTAAATCTGTCTCACTCTGCAAAAACAAATGGAAAGATAGAACTGTTTTTTTAAAGTTTATGTGTCACATTTAATGTATATATATTTAAATATTGTGGTAGGGAGGATTATCTCTGAGGACCTGGACTTTTATGTGAAATCAATATACTCTAGATGGCTTCTTATTTACATTATACAACATATATATATATATATATATATATATATATATATATATATATATATATATATATATACACATTATATATATATATATATATATATATATATACACATTATATATATATATATATATATATATATACACATTATATATATATATATATATATATATATATATACACATTATATATATATATATATATATATATATATATACACATTATATATATATATATATATATATATATATATACACATTATATATATATATATATATATATATATACACATTATATATATATATATATATATATATATATATATATACACATTATATATATATATATATATATATATATATATACACTATATATATATATATATATATATATATATATACACATTATATATATATATACACATTATATACATATATATATATATATATATACATATATATATATATATACATACACATTATATTTATATAATATATTTATTTATTTATATATACACACATTATATTATATATATATTTACACATTATATATATATATATATATCACATCACATATATAGTTGTGAGCGTACGGGCCGTTGCTCACGCTTGCGGGCTCGCGTAGCGAGGGGCGCGGGCAAGGGCCTCAGGCGCTCCATCCCAGCAACTGAGGCCCTTGCTCGCAGCGTACAGCCCGTTGCTCACGCTGAGGCCCTGCAGCCACCTCCTCCCCACAATACCCCGCCGCTGGAGAGAGGGAGCAGAACTCCATGCCCCATTACACCCATCAGACTACTTACATTAATTGGAGCATCTCAATTCACCTCCGCCATGTCTCCCCTGCCTGCACATTTTCTGAACAGCTTCGATGAATGTAAGTAGTCCGATGGGTCTGATCGGGCCCATGAAGGCCTGGCCTTGGGGGACATGAAGGCTTAGCCTGGGGGGACATGGCATCATGGGCTGGAGGCCATAAACGTCGCAACGCAAATAACACGGCACACACATTACAACACTCGCAAACACCATACCACACACGTTCACACGCATTACAGCCTCGCAACACTCGGACGCAACTCGCGAACATTACAAAATTAAAAACACAATACATACACACAGCACATACATAAAAAACTTACCTACAGCAACAGGGAGCATCCAGGACCTCAAAAATGCAACTTACACCTTCGTTTCAATAAAAATAAAAGAGTTTGGACAATAACAAATTTGATATGCGAGAGAAAAAATGGCCGCCGAACAAAACGAAAACGACGCTACAGCACTCTCAACACGTAAAAAACACCACAACACACTCGCAAAACAACACCCGAAACTCGAAAAACACCACGAAGCACCGACGGCTAATCCGCAAACACCCATAACACAGATAACCCGCCATTTTACGCCAATGCGGAAGTACACCACTACGCTAACGGTTTCGTCTCGCGCACGCACACTCTTACACTGCACGCATTCATCACGCTTACACAGCAGCTACACGCCACTAATGCTGCAGCAATATGAAAACAGATTGTCAGCTCTTCAACACAATGCTTCAAAATAGGTAAAGTATATTCATTTATTCATCTACTATATATTTTAGTATTACACACCAAACAGCATTAGCTACCTTACGATTTGATTGCCGTCATTTTTTGACGGGCAATTCGCTAGTCACATATATAGTTGTGAGCGTACGAGTTGTTGCTAACGCTGCGGGCTCGCGTAGCGAGCTGCGGCCCTCGCGAAGCGAGGGCAGTGGCCGAGGGTCTCAGTTGCTGGCATGGAGCGCCGTAGGAGCTCCATGCCAGCACCTGAGGACCTCGCGAAGCGAGGGCCGCAGTTGCTGGCATGGAGCGCCGAAGGCGCTCCATGCCAGCAACTGCGACCCTCGCAAACTTCACGTCGCAAACCAAAGAGCACGACACACACATTACGACACTCGCAAACAACATACGACACACGTTCACACACATTACGGCCTCGCAACACTCGGACGCAACTCGCGAACATTACAAAATGTAAAACACAATACATACACACAGCACATACATAAAAACCTTACCTACACCAAGAGGGAGCACCCAGGACCTCAAAAATACAACTTACACCTCGATTTTACTCGAAATAAAACAGTTTAGAGACTAAAAAAAAATCTAAGCGAGAGAAAAAATGGCCGCCGAACAAAACGAAAACGAGGCTACAGCACTCTAAACTCGCAAAACACCACAAGAAACTCGCAAAAAACCACAACAAACTCGCAAAACGCAACAAACGACCTACGGATATTCATACCACACAGTGCACACATTCAGCATGCTTACACAGCAGCTCCACACCACTAATGCTGCAGCAACATCAACACAGATTGCCAGCTCTTCATCACAATGCTTCAAAATAGATACAGTATATTCATTTAGTAATGTATTACATATTTCATTATTATACACCAAACAGCATTAGCTACCTTACAATTTCATTGCCGTCATTTTTTGACGGGCAATTCGCTAGTATAGTATAATAATAAGCAATAATAGCCTATTTTCTAGAGAGAAAACCTCCTCAGGGAATATAAAGCTGTTAAAGGACCATGATAGTTCTGTAAACATAAAGCATAAAAGTACTTTAGAAAAGATTTTCATTTTATTACATTATTGTCTAGAATGTTTCATGCTGTTAATCTTCTATTTTTTATGTAGCAGTGGAGGAAGGAGATAGATGAGCATGAGGTCAGATTTTAGAATTTGATGCCCACCCCTTTATCTAACACTTTCTCAAAGGTGGGCAACTGCAATTAAAGCTACATTGGATTACTGTCAAGTAAGCCTTTATACACTAGTCTGCTGAAGCTACTAATGTTGTGAAATTGTTACATACTTCACATTTGTGAAGCTTTTGCTAAACTGAGGTGGTCCAACAACCTGTATAATGAAATGTGAGTTATACAGCCATTATTTTTAAAATATTAAATTTTTAAGATCAAAATGTAATTTAAGTAGCTTTATTATCCTATTTTCAAATTCATACATACATAAATAGATTTATTTTCATTTACATAGCTGCATTGATATATTTGTTCTTTAACAAACAGGTCATAACAATATACATGGACAAGGCAGCAGAGATGCAGTAAATATGCAGGTACTAGAAACAGAGGTCTATGCCCCAGAGATCTAATAAAGAAAGTGGGTTTATATGAATTACAGAAATAAAGTGAAAGCTGTACTATTTGTGCAATATGACCACAGTGATATCAGTGGTAAGTGAAATATATCTGACTACAAAAGTACATATTTGTTCAAACTTACTAATTATGCCACATAGCATTTTATAGAATTTTGGACTGTTGTACTCTGTGGAAGCTAATTTAACCATCTCCTACGAACAACCATTAATCTCCACTGCTAAATGTTTGTAACTTATGAGTGTTTGAGGAAACAGGATGCAGTGCAATTGAGATCTCTGATGAATTACTTTATAGGAAGAAAGACTTACAGAACAAATACCATTTTAGATGAAACACTTTAACAGAGTTTTCTTGACTTATCAGTTACAAGAAAGTAGGAAAAATCATTAATCATTGGTGCTTGCCATTTAGAATCTCAAAATATTGTATCTATAGTAATATTTAATCAGAAAAGGTTGCACCACAGGTAATTAAATGTTTTCCATATTAGAACTCTGAAAGTAGAAAGGTAAGCCACAAAAAGCATAATTTCTGTCATTACATTATATATAAATATTATACTAATGCAGAAAAGCAAAAATGTTTGGAGTCTCTGGTAACCCAAATTTTAATGGAGGAGTCAAGTAATGGAAATCACTGATGTTTCTGCATATATTGTTTTCATAAATAGACATCACGGAGTCTCCAAGTCTGAGATGAAGCGATAGGCTCTTATCTAAATGTGTATTGCAATAAAATAAAATAAATTAGGATAATAAATTATAGCAAACATCTCCCAGAAGTTTCTTAAGTATGAGTCACTGGAAAAGAGAAAAATATATAATCATGTAGTATGTAAAAAAAAAAAAGAGGGAATATGTATATAAGTTTTTTTTAGTGGTATGGTAAATGTCCTACGGGACCCTGATTTGGTTCTCTTGTCAAACCTTATTCAGGTGCAGTATACCAGAGGTAACATTCTCAAATGAAATCATAAACACATATTTAATAACTCAAAAGTATTCAGGACAGCTACCAGGAAGTTTGGTATCTGAAAAATTTTTACTTGAATTTTCTATGGTCAAGTGCCTCCCATAATCAATAAAAAAAATCACATCTAAATTATTTTTATTAAAAGTTCTTATAACTACATAATTCTTAATTTTTAATAAAATAATTTTTCACATTCAGTACTTTCTTAACAACTAATTAAAATAAAGCACTTTATAATAATGTTCACTTGGTGTTTCCTATTGGTTATGGGAGGCACTTGAAAGTAGAAAACTAAAGTGTAGCCTGGGTTTAAGTTTTTTGTAGTCATCCTTTGTGCTCATCTCATACTCAAATGGCCTAATTTGCATATAAAAATGTTTTGTGCAAATGTTATGTTGCTACGGGTATTATAAACAAAGAATGACTAGCACCTATGTTTAAAATTTATGGTATACATTTTAAAGCTATATATTATTAGATGGTGTTTTTCTCATAAAATTTGACAAATACTAAAATGTTAAATATATGAATTCTTGTTGTTGTTCAGTTGTTTAGTTGTGGTAGACAACCCAAAGGACCAAATATGAACCCTATGGATCCGTCAGCCACTGACCCTCTGAGCTCCCTCAAGTTCATATTCATTGCTTCGATTACCTCATCTATTCATCTCTGCCTTTAATCATGATATTGCCAAAATATTTGAGATTTAGCCTTATGATCACACTTTACATCTAAATAATATTACCTTTTGTTTCCCAGTGACAACACATTCTGTGTGATATAAATGTTATAATGTTCTTATCAACCTCAGTCTTTAATGAAGATTATTCCTTACGTGTAGTTTTTAAACCAAATGTAAGAGGCAAAACACGAGCTGTATCCCTCCAGAATTATTCTTGCTCCTACACCCCTGATATCACAGTATCTTTCAGACTAAGAATCCAACAACTGTGGGGACCGTTGAGACACCGAACACACATATAGATCATGTCCTGGTGCTTGCATAGTTCAAATACTTTGCTAGCCATAAACTATCAAGGTAAAAGAGAACATTTCACCAGGTCCAGGGTAAAGTGCAATTCAAACGATTTTAGCCATACTTTTACAGTACCTTACAATTGCAAGATTTTGGGGATTCAGTAGCTCCCTTTGGAGCCAATTAAAATGTTATAGGTAGGTTACTGATACAGATGCCTTTTCTTGAGGTCAGAATAAATATATTTCTCAAAGAAATATTTTGCTAAATGTTTCCCTCAGGCTTTTGATTTGCCCTTTTCTTGATCAATACAAACTGAACATGGATCACAGGGGATACATATAGGATTGACATATGCCTTTTAAATTTATTTTTTCCTATCCCACTTATGAAGAAAATACTATTAATACACCAAACAATTATCTGTCTTAAAAATATAAAAAGTGTATTTAATTTATATAAATTAAAATATAGATTGAATCAATATGGCTAGATTAGGAAATAAGAGAGAAAGTAGAAACAGTATTATGAGTATATAATGTAAACCAAATATTATGACTTCACACCAGTTTTTAGTAGCACCACAAAATGAAGTTGGTTATATTTAGTAACATTTTCATGTTTAATCTTCATGGGTTTAACAAGAAACAGGATGTGGACCTGGGACACATGCCTCAAAGAGGTATCCTGGTTCAGCTGGCAGTGGACAGATCAAAATTTGAGGAGAATGCACAGAAAAAAATACCCCCTTACTATATCTTGCACTGAATGACATGGTAGGATGCAGTCTATATATTATTATTATTATTATTATTATTATTATTTTATCATTATTTCCTTTATTTATAATGCACTAACATATTCTGTAGCAGTATACAGGGATAAGATTGAGTCAAAAACAAAGTTATCAAATGCAAATGAAGGAGGCCCCTGTCTTTGAGCTTAAAATCAACATACACAGTGCTTTCCTTAAAGTAAGGTATGGGTGAAGTACAGAAGTATGAGTGTTGTGTATATTAAAGCTGAAGGTGATAAGCTTCTAAAAAACAGATGCGATTTTACTGAGATTTTGAATAGAGGCAGTATGAGAAAAGTCCTGGAGGTGGGAGTGTAAGAAGGTGATAAGAGAGGAGGAAACAAGAAAGTCGTTAGCAGAGCAAAGAGGGCAGTTGGGGGAGAATTTAAAGACAAGAACAGAGATACAAGTAGGTTGTTGAGGGCTTTATACATTAGGGTCATGCTTTTAAATTTTAATCTGGAGGCTATGAGAAGCCAGTGGAGTGACTGATAGAGAGGTGCTGCAGACACTGAGCATTGAGTTTAGTAGGTGAGTCTAGCGGATGCGTTCACCATGGATTAGAGTGGGGACAAACAGTTGATGGGGAGGCTAGCAAGAAGAGAGTTACAGTAGTCGTGGTAAGATATGATGGGAGAGTTGATTAGAATTCTAGTTTTTGGCAATATTTTTAGGTGAAAAAGACAAGATTTTGTTATGAATTGTATGTGAGGAGTGAAAGAGGACAGGATCCAATAAAACCCTAAGCCAACATGCCTGGGACTTGGGAGTGATGATAGCGTGTGGAATGGAAGCTGTGGTAGGAGGTGGGAAGATTAGGACCTCAGTTTTGGACATAATGAGTTTGTTTTGAGTGGCAAACCTCCATGAGGATATTCTAGAGAGGCAGGTAGCCACTTGTGCTAGAATAGAAGGGGATGGATCTGGTGCTGAGAGGTAGATTTGAGTGTCCTCTGCATACAGGTGATATTGAAATCCAACATATTTTTTTTAGGGTTCCAAGGGAAGAAGTATAAATGGTGAAAAGGAAGGGGCCTTGGACTGAACCCTGGGATAAGCTAACTGTCAGAGGGATGAGGCGAAGAAGAGGTGCCGGATAAGGAGACACTAAATGATCGATCTTCAAGGTATGATGTGAACTATGAGAGAGCAGTGTGAAGGATGCCAAGAGAGCAGATAATTTAAATTAGACAAGGGTGGTCAACTGTGTCCTTGGCAGCAGAGAGAACCAGGAGAATTAGGATAGAGAAATGACCCTTTGACTTGAGCAAGTCATAGTGACTTTAGTGAGAGCTGTTTCTGAGTGTTGGGTTGAAGCCAGATTGGAAAGGGATCAAGGAGGGAGTTGGATGAAATAAAGTAAATAAGGAGATTGTAAGCAAGTTGTTAAAAAGTCCATTTGAATCACCCAGTATTTTAGCAGGTTTTGATTTTAACAGCAGCATCATTTTATTTTTCAGTCAATAAAATACAGATGTGCAAATGGGTTATCTGAGGCTGTGATGACTGCTCTAAGGATCAGAGAGTCTGAATATCCTACTGATTCAATGAAATGAGTTGATACATAGTAAAAAAATCATGTAAATAAATAGGCGAATACTGATATGTTATCCATCTGTCATCTGTGCTGTTCAAGTAGTAGTGACTTTGGAATGGGGTTGATCTTGTAGGGCAATGATGGCTGTATTTCTGAAACAGTGCAGTTTGTGAACTGTTTGCTTGCTGCTGTGGTTAAACTGTGTCATTACTGGGAACTGTGGAGCACCACCTACCATTGATGTCATAAGTGAACATCGGCTGAGAAGGGGACAAACAGGCATGATACAGTTGAGCATCTCACCGTCCAAACGAACCACGGGGCTACCAGACGTTTGTCTAAAATGACAGTACAGTAAACCCTGTTGCATATGGAGTTCAGAGCAAATGGCTGGTAACTGCACCCATGCTGACAAGGGTGCATCACCAGAAATGGCTTCAATTTGCATGACAGTACCGAAATTGGACCTCTTCTTATTAACAAAGGGTTGCCTTCACTGATGAGTCACATGTCTTGCTGCATCAACTGCGTGTCAGGTGCAAAACCTTTGATAACAAACACTCTGCACCATTGTTGGAAGAACACTAGCTTTCGGTGGCTGCTTTATTATTTGGGCAATGTTTTCTTAGCATTGTCTGGGTCCACTCATACCTCTGGAATACACTCTCAACCAATTGGGTTTTCTACCCATCCTAGCAGATAAAGTACACCCATATATGTTGACTGTCTTCCCTGTGGATTGTATCTTTCAGCAGGACAATGCAAAATGTCATAAGGCCAGAATTGTCTGGGAGTGGTTGGAGGAGCACAACAAAGACTCCAAGCGCTACCCTGATCTCTAAATTGCACAGACTGGAACTCCATCGATCACCTGTGGGACCACCTCGAACACCATGTTCACCATATTGATCTTCCACCACGTACTCTTCAGCAGCTGTCAAATGCACCACAGTCTGCATGGCTCCAGATACCTTTGCCAATCTTCCTGCATCTTATTGACTCACTACCACGCCATCTAGCTGCTCTCATGCTACACATGATAGTTATTTGTTATATTAGATTGTGGTCAAAATAATGTGACTTGACTGTGTATAAAGTATAAGCAAGTATCTGAAAAACAACAGTGGGGTTAATAGCTGCAAAACTCTCCCCACAGCTAAATTATCTGAAATAATGAAATAAAAACAAAAAAACAACTGTTAGTACTCCACTTCTTAAAAAAAGCTTATTACCTGTTCAGAATTCCCAGAAATCCAGTTAATGCACTGCACTCTGAAAAATAGGACATGCAAATTTGTATTGTCACTCTTTAATCCAAATGCCACTTTATATATGGCTCATTTCAGGTATATGCTTACTGTGTTACATCGATTTGAAGCATAGGATGGGATGGGTTGTGCGCACAGACAAACTTTTTCCTGTTTATTGAATGCCTGGGATGTGCTTCCTAGTGCAATCATGTGCTTCCAGGTGCTTGTACTCCAGTGAAGCCTTCAGGTCCTCCCACCTTGAGAGTTTGATGTCCCCTTTATCGTCAGGGCTAAAAGGTCCAGCAAACCTTGAAGATCTACTACTTCACCCTCCATCCTAGGAATGGGGGCTCTTTCCTCCATCTTTAGGCCAGAGACCTCTGATGAGTACAGGATCTTTGTTATGGGGACAGCTAAAACCAGTACACCTTAGCTCAGACTCCTGGGGGAGCAGCTGCCGCCAACTCCGCTCGAATTATTCCAAGGGATCCCCAGCCAAAAGGTCATGCCCTCAAGGGTTAGCGAGACACCTTGGTCTTCACTGGCATCAGGCAAACAAACGTGCCCACGGGACATATCATTTGGAATACTGCCAAAAATCTATAATTAGTATTGGAGCTCATCCTAATTAAGCTTTGTGACATTTTTTATCAATAATGGCTACAATGTAATGTATGTATGAACAATTTGCAATATTTGCTAAGGAAAGCCATTGTATATATTTATGCTCTAATTCCATTAAGTAACCTACACACCGTGAATAAATAATCAATTCAGTGGCTTTGTCTGTAGTGGGATTGGTTAAACATTTGATCCCCCCCAAAAAGACCTGTATATACTCGAGTATAAGCCGACTCGAGTATAAGCCGAGGCACCCATTTTACCACAAAATACTGGGTAAAATAAGTGACTCGAGTATAAGCTGAGGGTGGGAAATGTGCTGCCCCCTGTGTCCCTCTTGTGCCCTCTGTGTCCCCCTCTCTCTCCGTGTCTCTTCTCCCCTCTCCCTTCCCTGTATCTCTTCTCCCCTCTCCCTTCCCTGTGTCTCTTCCAACCTCTCCCTTCCCTGTGTCTCTTCCCCCCTCCCTTATCAGCCTCCTCAACCCCACTCCTCAACCTCCCTCCTCAACTCCCCCATCCTCAACCCCTTCCTCAACCCACCATCCTCAACTCCCCATCCTCAACCTCCCTCCTCAACCCCCCTCCTCAACCAGCACCCTGTATATGCTAATGACGCGGCACGCATGTGACGTCACATGCTCGCCGGCGCCGGGTCAGGGAGCGGAGGCCGGAGCACAAGCAGATAAGTGAAGGGAGAGGGGGGAGGTATTTAGGGGGGTTTAGGTGGAGGAGGGGGGTTTAGGTTGAGTGGGGGTTTAGGTTGAGCCTCAAGCCCGTAAAGCCTATTTACACCAGTGAAGCTTCCAGGTATCCGATCCGATAAAGCACGCCAAAAGCAGTCAAGGCCGTAACTTGTGATGCAGACACAGGTCAATTAACCAATAGGAAGAGGAGGATGCTACAAGAAATAGGTTAAAAGACTGCAAAATTAGTAAATCTGTGACTGTGCTGTAGATGAGCAAGTGAACAAACAGGTCTAGGCGTTGGTGGGTTTTTGAGTGAAAAAAAGAGAGAAAGAGATAGTCAGAGACTGAGAGAGAGATAGAGAGTGTTAGAGAGAGATAGAAAGTGTTAGGTAGAGATAGAAAGTGTTAGAGAGAGTGAGAGTAGAGTGAGAGAGATAGAGAGTGCTATAGAGAGAGAGATAGAGAGTGCTCGAGAGAGTGTTAGAAAGAGAGATAGAGAGAGTGAGAAGAGTGAGGAGAGGATGAGGAGAGAGAGAGAGGAACACTGGAGGAGGAGAGTGAGGAGAGGAGGAGAGATAGAGGTATGGCGAGAGGGAGAGGAGGCAGCAGGTCAGGGAGTGGAGGTAAAGGTGGAGGAGAGCAGGAAGGGGTAGCGATGTGCCCCCAGATGTAGGCACACAAGGTGTAGGAGCAGAGGGTCAGGGGCCTAATGCCAGGGGGCAGGTAGTGGGGATCAGGTGACGGCCCCAGGGACAGAACAGGGAGGCCAGGAACCCCAGTCATAGTTGGCAGGGCAACAGGTTGTGGAAAAGCAGAGGGCACAGAATTATAGCGAAGAGGAGACAGAAACCCTCCTGAGGCAAGTCCAAGTCCGCCATAGCATCATCCATGGTGGTAGGGATGTGAGGCCTGGCGATAGGGCACATGCCTGGAATGAGGTGGCTGCTCCTGTGGCTTCATTAGGGGTTGCAAACAGAGATTCCCGGTCAGTTAAACACCAATATGATGGCTGCCGGATGAAGGAGAAGATGTTACCACCACTAAGCATCACTTACTGTGGATGGGAGTGCACAGTCAATCAAGTAGTCTATGAAGCCAGCAGCAGTAGTGGGCATTCCAGGACAGTTGGACACTGACTATAAGGAAACCCTGCAAAGGGAGTATCACATGACATGAACCCCGCACACATAGATAACTGACATACAATAGCACTGTAAGATTTCTGGTTCTGACTACAGATATGTGGGGCATTAATTACCATGTAAATATTATAACATGTTATATTATCATCATATTATCATCCTATTTGTTATCAATGAAGTGTCAGTACAATACATGTATTCAAAACCCATTTTGAATAGCAGTTGCCAGTGCAGTTGGTGTTAGTGTTATGTTTGCTGCTTTTTCAAAGTTGATATACTGTAAAACAAAACCGTATAACTATCAATTGCAATGTATATATTTTGTAATGAGTTCCCCTATCCCTATCTTCTCCATGTTACACTGCACTGTTTAAAGCTGTGTTGCTTAACACTATTAACGCTATTTCCAGTGTTAAACAAGGTACAGCTGTAGATCCACAATGATTTTACATCCAAAAGAGAATACAGACTCTGGGGGACTACATGTGCGTATCATGTACTGGCCTAACCTGTACCATGTCTCATAAGCATGTTAACACCCATCGCTGAGAATTGGTCCCAGATTGGTCAGTCTCACACACTGCACAGTAGATTCAGCTGAGCATGTGTCCTAACACACAGCACCAGCATTACATAGATTGATATGAGCCATGGGACCTTAACTGTTATCTTACCGTGACTACTGGTAGCAGCAGTCGCAGTAAACAGCAGCCTCTAGATGTCACTGCATTTTAATGGAGATTAGATTGTCCCACAAATTTAGTGGGTTAGGGTGGGGGTTAAAGTAAGGGTTTAGGATTAGGTTGAGGACTAGGGCTTTTGGTTTAGTGTGTAAGGTGAAAATATTGTATATAATAGCAGCAGCGACATCAAGCCGCTCCTTGCCACAATTGCTGCTGCCAGCAGTTGCGGTCACATAACAGGAATGATCTGAGCCAGGATCCACATTTCTCATGATACAGGTAAATGTTCATCGGCATAAAACAATCACCACTTCCAATGACAAGTGACCATGATGTCAGGGATATGTAAACATTTTTTTAGAGAATAAGTACTCATATACTATTGTCCTCTCATTTCAGTACCCAGGAGGTGTACCCCGCCTGCGGAGACAAATGCAGACAAATCCAACAGAGCCACCACTATCACCGCTGCAGGTGGCGCATCCCAGGAGGCTGGACCAGCAGCATGGCCATTGGGGGGATCACCCCCTGGGCCCTCATACGCATCATGGGCACGTTCACAGCTCTTTCAGATTCCTCCAGGTTCAATGAGCTAACAACCACCTGCAGGGCTGCCGAGCTCTTGGGGACCACTCTCAACAGGCTTACTACTGTCACCGGGTGACATTTAGGCTATGCATGTGTCGGACCCTAATGCTCTCCTGTCCTGACCGGGTCACATTCGATGTTGCCACAGCAGTTGATATCCCAGCAGTGGTTGGCCCAGCAGTTGCCCCAGCAGATGTTGCAGCCATTGGTGCCACGCCAGATTTTGCAGCCATTGGTGCCACCACAGATGTCGCAGCCATTGTTGCCCCAGCTGTTGCAGCTGTTGATGTCCTAACACACTGGGCCAACACCATGGGCCACAGCAGTTACATTTCCGGAACCATCTCCAGTTCCCACAACACCATCTCCAGTTCCCAGAGCACCGTCTCCAGTTCCCACAGCAATGTCTCCAGTACCTACAACACCGTCTCCCGTGCCTATACCACCGTCTCCAGTGCCAGTACCTTCGCCGTTGTCAATCAGCTTCCTAATAGCAACACCATTCCTATCCCTATGGGGTACAGCAACATAACGGGTGACACCTCTGGCCTCACCACAGCACATCCAGGATACACCATCATCCAGAGACGGAAGTCACGTCCCCGCACCAGGCAACTTGAGGGACATATATCAGCACATCCGCTTGGCTGATGAGCACGATATTGGAGCAGTCCAGCAGCTGACATCTCAGCTGTCACATCAAAATGAAATTGCCACCAGCCAGGGGGAATGCACACCATCAATATATGGGGAGGTGAGGAGGCATAATCTTCAAGTGGAGAGGTACATGAAAGCCCAGACACATCACTTGGTGTGGCTGGTGCAGTTGGCTGAAGCCCACGTGCCAACACCCCAGCCTTCAGTTCCTCCACCACCACCGTAGCCAGAGCCTACATCATCCACTCACCCCATACCGCCAACGACAGCTGCTACACAGCCACCACCACAGCCAGAGTCTACAGCATTCACTCACCCCTTACTGCCGACAGCTGCTACATAGCCACCACTGCAGCCAGAGCCTACAGTATCCTCATGTGTCAATACAATAATGCAAACACATTGTGAATTTTATATTTACACCCCTAACTGATGTTGCACAGCACATATGTTTACTTTCACGGTCCTTTACTGAGTGTTAGTGAAATGCTATTGTATCAGCATTAGCAGTGCAAACAAGAACAAAATAGAAGATAAATCATATTTAATGGTAGTAAAATAATAACATACACATATCAAAAAAGACACACAGTGACAAATTATCACAGGTATGCAAAGTATCATGGTGGAGGTGGGTAGGATACAGAGTTCTAGTAACACAGGGACATGGGCATATAGGAACACAATGCAGGCAATATAATTTACTTCATAGTATTACAGATATCCAGACATCTTCAACATTAAATAAGCAAAGATAACAATAATACAGAATAAGGAGATACACTTATGGGTAGAAGTAAAATGTAGGCTTGTGTGTCCAACAGACACTCCTATGCAACTTCAGAAGGATAAGGGCTTAATCAGTGAATGGGATAACCCCAATAGACAAGTTCTATGGCAATGATAATCCACTATGAAAGCAGCCTCTCCATACATAACTTTGGATACTCATACGGGACCTAACCAGTACCATATCAGTCTGTTCTAACTTCTTTGAGGTATTCACTCACAACAAACCGCAACATTTGAGTTGAATTCTGTTCTCTGAATGAGCATCTCTATTATCTGTTGCATCTGCATAACTGAAGATTAACGTAACCTTATTAACAGTTATGTTCCAAGCCTAGAATTTCTCTTTCCCATATGTACAGGGAGGATCACATCCGCACTAAAGAAGAGATCTGGAAGTAAGTTTGATGAAGGCTTCACAATAGTCCAAGTAGAGGAGAGTATATAATGTCTAAAGTAATAGGTGCATATAAATCTATGGAGAGTATGTTAGCATACACATGCTGTGGGTATGCAAGCAACATCAGGTGACAGATGTCACACGACATCTGTTTTGCATTCTGCAATTACAGCTTTAAATATATTGGCTAATCAGTAATGGCAATCATATATCACACTGGATGCAACAACTTGATTGAGAGACATGCACATACATGATGACTGAAATGAAAACCCAATAAACATATGCTATATGAACAGCTACCAACAGATGCAGGTATGTTGGCACATATGAACACATGTTATTTAGTGAGATTGTAAACAAGCTACTCATCTAGCAGATGATGATGATGTCTAATTCAGATTACTCATGATGTTGGAATAGTACAACTATTACACATTGATGCATTTTTGGAGATCCACATGTGGTGTTTTACCTTGGATGTGGTCAATGGATATCAACGAGGAGATCTGTTACCCCAGGACACGTCTGCAGAGTATGATTATGTTTTCTGACTGCTTCAGCAATACTGTACGTATGGGATGTCTTTGGGAAAAGAAAGGTAGGCCTCGATTAATGGAGTTGTTCTTAATTTCCTCTTCTACATACATGCACATGTTTACTGCAAATACTTACAATGTAGTCAATGTTGATGTAGCTGATGTTCTGTGGCTGGAAATGTTTTTATTCTTTGTTTGTGTGGTTATCCGATGAGTTGACACACGGCAGCACTCCTGTAATGGCAATATGATGAGATTGAGATGAGTCACACATGATCCACTGTATTTATATTGATTTCAACATTGATTTCTACTTCAATAAATTGGGACCTTTCCTGTTATCTGACCGTGACTGTTGGTGGCAACATACTCAGTCACATAACAGGAAGGATACATTATTTACTTCCCATGCTGAACATTGATTATGCTTTAAGATATGCTGGTATGTTGATATTCCCAGATTGCTATACATTGCATTAACCACTATCGGATGTAGATAAGCATGATCAGAAAATGTGAACATTACTGTTCTGTACTGTGAACATGTTTTCAAATAAGATTGTGGGGCCTATATACATTGACATTATGGAATCACATATATAGTTGTGAGCATGCGAGTTGTTGCTAACGATTGCGGGCTCGTGCAGCGAGCCGCGGCCCTCGCATAGCGAGGGCCTCAGTTGCTGGCATGGAGCGCCGGAGGCGCTCCTTGGCAGCAACTGAGACCCTCGCAAACTTTACGTTGCAACGCAAACAACATACGAGACACGTTAACACACATTACGACCTCGCAACACTCGGACACAACTTGCGAACATTACAAAATTCAAAACACAATACATACACACAGCACATACATAAAAAGTTTACCTACAGCAAGAGGGAGCATCCAGGACCTCAAAAAAGCAACTTACACCTTGATTTCACTCAAAATAAAAGAGTTTAGACACTAAAAGAATCGCTAAGCGAGAGAAAAAATGACCGCCGAACAAAACGAAAACGAGGCTACAGCACTCTAAACACGCAAAACACCACAAGAAACTCGCAAAACACCACAAAAGACCTATGGATATTCCGCTAAGACGCATACCACACATTACACGCCATTTTACGCCAATGCGGAAGTACACGACTATGCTAACGGTTTGGTCTCGGTCACGCACAGTATTACACTGCACACATTCATCACGCTTACACAGCAGCTCCACACCACTAATGCTGTAGCAACATCAAAACAGATTGCCAGCTCTTCAACACAATGCTTCAAAATAGGTATAGTATATTCATTTATTAATGTATTATATATTTCATTATTATACACCAAACAGCATTAGCTACCTTACAATTTCATTGCCGTCATTTTTTGACGGGCAATTCTCTAGTATATAATAACAACCATTTAATGTCATTTCTGAAGGTTTGCATATATCGGTACATATGTATATTCTCTCTTGGTTACATATGCCTGGCTGGCATTACTCATGGGTACTCAACCAGAAGCAACCCAGACGGATATTGACTAGACTTGAAGTAGTCATAGGTGGATGATTGTCGCAGGATATGGGCATTGTGAACACTTCCAGCAAAGCCTGCAAACTTACTTTGTATGCGCATGTTTGCATCACAAACATTGATTGAATGATAATGTTTGGGACTTCTGAAAAGCGCTTCCTTATCTTTAGGAGGTATTAATGCTACATTTGTGCAGTCAATGGCACAGAGCACATTAGGGACACCTCCTAGTCGATGAAAATCTGCTTTTACCTTCAGGATCTCTTCCACAGTGTTGGGGAAACTGATGTATCTGGTAGCTTTCAGAACAATAGCACGGAGGGATGTGCTCAGGGTGTTCGGGAAACTACCAGAGGCAAGAAAGTGTATCGCGGATAACATCCGTGTCATCCCTGGGATGGGTCTATTGGTCCGTGAGGAACTCTCAAGGTCCTCTCTCAAGACTGCATGGAGCTCCTCCAGACTGTCACAGGTTAGCCTAAAATGCTCATACACTTCCCCATCGGTTAACGCCTCTAATTTGACTCTATCCCTGCATACTTTGGGTGCCTGGACACGCCTTGCAGGCTCCTGGGCCTGCTCACCTCCCTGTGGCTGTGGTTGTGCCAGGGCCAGCACATCCAGGTCACCCAGTTGTTCAGCAGCCTCTCCAAGTACATTATCTGCCTGGTTTTGTGGTTCTGGACCCCCCTGCAGCTGTTCAGACACATCAAGGTCATCATCCCTGTCTGCAGGTGCCCCTATATCCCCCTATCCCTGTGCCACTAGAGCTCTGTCCCCTACCTGCCCCCCTCCCCCACCATGATCCTAAGTATATGCTGTGATAATTCACATGCCTGACTTGGTTCTGGACCACTATGGATCACATTAGCATGCTCACCCTCATTCACTCCCAGCCGCGCCTCTCTGTCACTCCATTGCCATTCCTCAATCTCACGCCTTACACCAGGGTCTCCATTCATCAACAATAGGTACAATAACTCACATCTTCTCCTACGCCTACTCCTCCCATACATATACATAGCAATCACATTGTGGGAATCCATGATGGGTCAGAATTGTTCATGGTTTGCTTTTGCTGTGGTTATATAGCTTGCTGATTACAGCACCTGCTAACTTTCAGGTGAATGTCAGGTTAGGAATAGCTGACTTGTATATTTGAGACTTATCTGGCATTACAGCTGGTTTAGGTTCTGGCTATGGGAATCTAGATCATGTTAATCTAATGAACTACCCTGCTTTTGTATAGTTTTTGCAAGTCCTTTTTGTAACTCCTAATGTTTTGGGGTACGCTACTTTTTGTTCCCCTGGTACTTGATATATGCCATGTGGCACTGTAATTTGTTCACTATTTCTTGTCCCAATGTAGATGTGATGAGTGATATGTATACTAGATAATGTTTGTATGTTTAGGGTCCACATTATAGCCTCTGTGAGTGAGAATGGGTTAATATGGCAGCCATTTGCATGTATTTGTATTGCAATTTAATGAGGTAGTGTGTCTTTAATAGCTTTCAGCATGTTGCAGCTTGACTTTTCATATTGGCATATGAATGGCCATTACAACTTACAATTTGGAAAAATACATTTTATTTTTGGCAATATTTGATATTTGGGAGTTGATGTGCATGTAATTGTGATGCCTTCGATTGCATTCCCCATGTTTTACAGTACATCGGTGCCTTTATATTGTCATTTACAGTGTTACCAACTAGTCTGTAAACCCGTGGCGAGTCCTATTCGGAACCCGTAAGATTTGGGCCGCCATTTGCCATTTGCAAGCTTTATTGCGGCTGCAGTATTGAACAATTTTGGTAATTGAAAATCCATTAGCAATTTTAGAGATCGGAAGTCTTACGGCCTTCACAGATCAAAGGCTTCTGGAGGCTGTAAGTTACGAGTTTAACCGGCACCAATTTTTCAAGCCTGTAACTCAGAAACCATTCCGAGCCCTCAAAAAAATGCCAATTGCATAGCAAAATACCTTGCAACCTCACTTACGGGCTTCCGGATCTCACAAAAGCTCAATTGAATGTGGCTCCATTTCTATAGGTGTAATTGGAACTGTATTATTTAGAACACAAATAGCAATCAAGGCTCTAAGATCTTGTCCAAAATGTTTAACTTTTAATCATCATTTAATCTATTTGGTTTTAATTGGAATATCGAAGTCCAAATAGGCAAGCTCCAAAGAAAAAGTTCCAGTGCTTAACACCAAGAATAGGTTGATACCAAATTAAAAAGAAATGGGGAACTTTATTTCAATTCTTGTTAAAATATTAAAAATGATGCAAACTAGACGGCACACTCAAAAGGTATACAGTATATGAGGGTATAAGCTTCAAAAGAGATGAGGTAGTTAATATGTTTGAAAAAATGCCCTTGTGACATAGAACACACACGCAGCCTCAAGTGGCCTATATCCCACTTTTGGGGAACCTCCTAACTTAAGGGATATTTGAGCCCTAAATTACCATACAATTCTGGGGTGTGCCATTCAAACCATAAAAACATACACACACTTTAAAAACTGAAACAAACCAGTCATACAGCCCCTGCAAAGGGTTTCACAATTTGCCCTTATTTAACAGTCGCCAAAATGTTTTGTAAGTTTCATATGTAGAAAAAGTTATGCAATCCTGAATTATTTATTTGAAGATGCATAATTTATCATAAATATATTAACATTGTTCCACCTCCACTTAGCATATTCATAAAGCAGAATATAATGCTTTTGACATAGCTAACATAGCATGCATAACATTCTGTTTAGCAATTGTAAAAATGTTCTACTATAAGCATTTTGAACTCTACCAAACTTTTAATATGTTACATCTTTTGTATACTCTTTTCATAAACCGTATTTTAGCATTCGTTGGGAATTATTTAAAAAAAAATATCCTCTTTCACACTGCTTTAAGTTTAAGACATCAAGCCCTTTGATCAGTAGACAGTTATTTACCATGGTGGGTTAACAGCATTCAGCAAACTATTGAAACTCAATAATGTGTGCTACTGTATGTAACCTAATTGCTAGAATAAAACCAAATGAATAATTACTTAACTTCAGAATGAGGCCTATGGGAATACTTCTTTAATTAAGGCTTAATTCACCAGTGATAATGAATGCAATCTCACAAACTACTGAATAACACCATTAACATAATGGCTGTGATACAAAAACTATAATTAGAATTAAACAGAAATGTTAAATACAACCATTGAGGTTATAAACGAAAAATGTTTTTTTTAGAAAATTGACCTTGTAGGCATATTTATGGACAGTGAAAACTCATAATCCTTCTTTTTTTACATAACAATAATTTCTCTTATCCAAGGCCTTGTGCATATTGTAAAGAAAGTGGTTGCATATGTATATAAGTACTAATTTAAAGCAATGGTTTCCCATTATGCCACATAAACAAAAGACAGAAAAACATTGTCATAACTGTTCATTGCATACCGTATATACTCGAGTATAAGCCAAGTTTTTCAGCCCTTTTTTTAAGGCTAAAAAGGGCTCCCTCGGCTTATACTCGAGTCACTCCCCCCCCCCCCCCCCCCCCCCCGTGTCTCTCTAACCCCCCCTTGTGTCTCTCTACCCCCCCCCGTGTCTCTCTACCCCCCCCCGTGTCTCTCTAACCCCCCCGTGTCTCTTTCCCTCCCCCCTCCTCATCCTAAACCCCCCCTCATTCTAACCCCCCCACCCTCATACTACCCCTCTAAATACCCCCCCCCCTCTCACCTCACTTACCTGCTCCAGCCTCCGCTCCTTGCCGGTCTTGATGCGGCGCGCATGTGACTTCACATGCATGCCACGTCATTAGCATATGAGGGGGTTGAGGAGGGAGGTTGAGGATGAGAAGGGATGAGGAGGAGGGAGGTTGAGGATGAGGAGTGGGGTTGAGTAGGTAGGTTGAGAATGAGGATGGGGGGAAGAGACACCGGGAAGGGAGAGGGGGTAAGAGACAGAGGGAAGGGAGAGGGGAGAAGAGACACGGGAGAGAGAGGGGGACACAGAAGGCACAAAAGGGACACAGGGGGCAGCAGATTTCCCACCCTCGGCTTATACTCAAGTCATTCATTTTACCCAGAATTTTGTGGTAAAATAGGTGCCTCGGCTTATACTCGGGTCGGCTTATATTCAAGTATATACAGTAATATAAAGCAGTTGATAATGTTACATCATATTCAGCTGCCTTAAACGTTACTGTAATTTAAAGGACCAAAGTCGTCCTATATTTAAAATATCCTCTATTGGAGAAGTACACTTACATAGTCACATAGTTATATAGTTACATAGTAACTGAGGTTAAAAATATACATTTAGTCTATCAAGTTCAGTTTTAGATCTCATTTGATCTTTGTGATATGCAGATTAATTATTAATTAATAAGATGGCAAATGATTTCTCAAATGGCCGAAATTCATAAATTAAGGGGGGAAACCTTTGAGGCTTTTATATATAGAACTGGAGAAACAGCAGAGAATGAATAGAATGCTTCCCAGTAGGGAAGGGACACTGCAGATCTCTAAACTGAATGCCCAAATAAATAAAATCTTACAATTTCAGGCAGACTCTTTGATTTGGAGATTTCAGCAGTCCCACTTCCTACTGGGAAATAAAACAAGTAAATATCTGGCAAATAAACTAAAGAAGCAAAAAAAATCTAAATAAAATTACAAGTCTCAAGGGGCAAAATCATATATACTCACCCAGATAAGATTGGAGAAATTATGACCGAATTCTATAGATCACTATATAACCTCTATAGCAATCCTATATTTAAAAAACCCAGTAGAGTTGAAATAAACCAATTTTCAGGTAAAATAAATCTTCCTATTTTAAATTAAAAAGATCTAAACTTTCGAAATAAAGATATTACTTTGGATGAAATAGATGAGGTAATTAAAAAGGCAAAATCTAACAAAGCTCCGGGCCCTGATGGGTTCAACCATTTATATTGCAAGTTTTTTTTAAAGAAATTAGTGATTATTTACAAGATATGTTTAATGAGACTAAAAACACAGGGAAAATAGTAGCAGAATTAGTCGAGGCCAAAATAATTAACATTCTGAAACCTGGGAAAAATCCAGAGGAAGTTACTAGCTATCGTCCTATTTCCCTCATTAATGTTGTTTAAAAATATATGCAAAAATCATGGCCAAGAGGTTACACAGTATTATACCCAAACTAATACATTTAGACCAGTCTGGATTTGTGGGGGGCTGTCAGGCCTCTGACAACACCAGACGTTTGATAGATTTAATGCTACAGATAAAAAAAGAAGGTGCTTCCACATTGATCCTGTCATTTGATGTGGAGAAGGCATTTGACAGGGTCAGTTGGGAGTTTTTAGTTGCAACGTTGCAGAAATTCGGTTTTGAAGATTGTGCATCAAAAACAATTAAAGATTTATATAATAAATCATTGGCATTTATAGATGGCCCCAATTTTGAGTCAGAGAAATTTGGAATCAGTAATGGGACCCGTCAAGGGTGCCCCCTTTCGCCATTATTTTTTCTACTTTTTATGGAGCCTTTGGCCTCATTAATAAGAGAATTTGAAAATATAAAAGTAATAAAAATCGACAATAATGACTATAAAATAATGTTATTTGCCGATGATATTATAGTGACCTTAACAGACCCAGTAAAATCATGTGCCAATTTACAATATCTTTTAGAAGATTTTGGTAAAGTTTCATATTTTAAAATAAATTCTTTAAAGTCAGATATTATTAATAGAGGTTTAAATTTGGAAACTTTAAACTCATTGAAGGATGTCTATACATTTAATTGGCATTGTAAATTCATTACACATCTGGGTATAAGATTTAGCTTTTATAGTAAGAAAATAATAATAGACAACATAACAAAAATACTAAAACAAATAAGAATGTTACTCTATGATTGGCGTACAATAAGATTTTCTTGGTCGGCCAGAATTGCTGTTGTCAAAATGAGTATTATTCCTAAGCTAACATACTTATTCAGATGTGTTCCAGAAAAAGTACCAGTTTATATTATTAAATCTATACAGAAAACAATAGATACATTTATTTATTTAGGCAAAAAAGTGAGAGTCAAAAAAATAATAGCCAATAAAAACTTTGAACTAGGTGGTATTGGTACACCTGATATGAAAGAAATATGTGAAAATATTGCCATATCTCATATAATCAATAATAATATTCAACATTAAACATTGTGTTGGAAAACTATTTAGAACCAGTTAGAAACCAATTAGAACATTATTAGGAAAATTTAAAGAGGCGGATGGAATCTGGGGTAGACTTCTGGAGCTTCATGTAGATGTAATCATATCCCCTCTTAGACTTTTTTTTTCTAGAGAAATTATGTTTAATTTGGTTAGTCTTTGCTCATAGCTTTGTCCAT
Source organism: Discoglossus pictus (assembly GCA_027410445.1). Classification (NCBI taxonomy): domain Eukaryota; kingdom Metazoa; phylum Chordata; class Amphibia; order Anura; family Alytidae; genus Discoglossus; species Discoglossus pictus. The sequence goes on along the minus strand of CM050163.1, from coordinate 136,315,662 downwards.
CCATTCCCCTTACTAGTCTTGTTGCCCTTCTCTGTACTTTTCCCAGCTCTAAAATTTACTTTTTATTAAGTGGTGCCCAAAATTGTACTTTATGTTTCAAATGAAGGCATACTTGGTATCACAAATCGGCATGAGAGGACCATTGCTACCACAAACCCTCCTGCTTTCAGCCACAGGAACACCCCTAGATTGTCCAGAATTTTATCAATGTCAGCATCCAGCTGCCTTTTCCAGGTATCAGGATATAAGCACAGGATGACAGGACACAGGAAGCTTGGCAAGCACATTCAGCAATACTGTACCCAGTGGTTAGGAGCAGAATTTCAGGCAGAGATCGTAGTAATAATTCCAGTGGTAAGAATTATGATATTCCCTCAGAATAAACCATACACATTGTTTATGCATGTTTAAATTGACAACTCCTTTTTTGATAGTGGCAGCATATTTGTGCACAAAACAGTGTAATCACGTTCAATTTTGAACACAGTCCCAACAATCTGCACCAGCCTCTACCCTGACCATGTGAGGAGGCCTGTAAATCAAGTGATGTCAGTCTTCCTAACCATCCCTTTTGGTCCTGGAGCCTAACAGGCTAACTAACCTTATTGTACCCTTTGTACTTGGTATGGGAATTTGTTTGTTAGTGTCATGGTGTTATTGCAAATCTATTTAGCAAACATAGGGCCTCATTCAATTGCAAACTCAAAACTCGCTCGCAGACGGCCGCATGTCTGCGATCGAGTTGCGGGCTCCCATTGGACTCCGTTTGAAAAAAAATTATTCATTTGCTCCAGGACGCGAGTTACGATCCTGAAGCCAGCTTCTTAAACCATGCACTGGTTCGGAGCAGTTGTGGGCGGGAACCGTATCAATTCAGCGAGCCCATAACCACTCATTTTGAATTGGCCAACAGAAAACGAGACTGTCATGAATACGGCCGTAAAACATGGAGATTACGAGTCAATCAATCAGGTTCGGGGGTCAGACTTGCAAAACTTTGTAAATGAAGTATTAGGAAAATTAATGCCAATACTGTTCTAGTCCATATGGGTGGCCTGATATATATTCATATATATAACTCATTGATACCCAAGATCATTTAACCCCGAAATGACACATAAAAATAACACTTATTTCCTGAAGTTGTGCAGGCTTGAGACTGTTGTGCAATTAATTCTAATGTCCAACCTATCTAAGCCTTTGATCATTCAAGCCTGTAAATGTTACAATTGCAAATAGCTATTCAATTGCTACAACTCCTAAAGTCCTCAGTTGTTTTCACACCTGTAAATGCCAAATGTAGAAGAAAATCCTACGATTACCAGATAGGACTCGCAAGGGGGTTAAATACCTGATTGTAGCACTGTAAATGCAAATAAATAATCAATATTGCACTTTAAAAAACAGCAAAAGCGATGAAAGACATTAGCTACTGCTTACAATGAGTCAATAGTAAATGAGACTGTCATCATGACGGCAATGAAACCTGCTGGTGCTCCCGCAGGCCCCCTATATACCGTATTGGTCCGAATATAAGCCGCACCTTTTTTCAAATTTTTGCATTTGCAAGTTATAGGTGCGGCTTATATTCGCAACCGTAAAAAAAATGACAGCCGATTTGCAAGCTTGCGAGTTATGCGTGTGCGGCTTATATTCGGGAACGTACAATTAATTCCGATTTGCGCAATTGCGAGTTAAGAGTGCGGATTTGCGTGCTTGAAACTGCATTGTCGCAATTGAATACTGATTCACAAACATAAAATGACTGCCGATTTGCAAGTTAAGGGTGCCGATTTGCGTGCTTGAGACTACATTGTAGCAATTGAATAGCGATTTCCACTTTTAGGGATTCTAACATCCTGTAAGGCCTGTAACCTGCAAAAGAATTTACAGTACATGTTAGAAAGCCTGTTTCTTGCAATGGCTGATCACTTGGAGAGCAAAGCATCAACAAGCCTAGGAATGAGGCGTAGTTATGATGCAAGTTTCAAACTTGCAGTTGTTAATTATGCAAAAATGAAAGCAACAGAGAGGCTGGAAAAAAATATGTATTCGATGAATCTAATGTGCGACGTTGGGTTGCCTCAGAGCTATTCAAAAGCTATTCATTTGCTCCAGGAAGCGAGTTACGATCCTGAAGCCAGCTTCTTAAACCATGCACTGGTTCGGAGCAGTTGTAGGCGGGAACCGTATCAATTCAGCGAGCCCATAACAACCCATTTTGAATTGGCCAACAGAAAACAAGACTGTCATGAATACGGCAGTAAATTGAAAAATTCTGTTTCCACCAGAAAATCTTTCAGGGGACCAAAACATGGCAAATATCCAGAACTTGAAGCTTGGGTTTATTCCTACATTCAAGATATGAGAAAAGATGGGATGCCTTGGAAATTGCAAAAACCTTAAAAATAAATAAGAGGGAATTTCGTGCAAGCATTGGTTGGTGCCGTCGTTTTATGCAGAGAAAGGGTCTCGCTCTTCGAAGAAGCACTTCTTTGGCATAGAAACTGCCGTAATTTTCAGGAGAAATTGACTAGTTTCCAGTAGAGATGTTGCAAACAGTTCGCCCGCCGGCTATTCGCGGCGATTTTGGCATGTTCGCGTTCGCATCGGACGGCGAACACATGCGCTTTTGGGTTCGCCTCCTATTCTTTATCATTGAGGAAACTTTGACCCTGCACCTCACAGTCAGCAGACACATTCCAGCCAATCAGCAGCATACACTCCCTTCCATGGCCTTCCATCTGAAGGACAGCATACATTTTAGAATCATTCTGAAGCTGCATTCATTGTGAGAGGACAGATAGTGTAGCTGCTGGAGATTTAATAGGGAAATAGATAGCCAGGCTGTGTATTTAGCTTCCACTACAATTAATCCAATTTCAGTTGCCTGCCTGTGTCAGGCTCACAGCTTATATTGTGCTCAGTGAAATAAAACAACACTTTTTTGACTGTAATAGATTGAATAGCAATTGCCTGCCTACAGGCGTGTGTGTAAAGCCTATTGCATCTACTCTGCCAACTTTTGCCAGTGCACAGTGACACTCATATCTGGTGGCACCTTAGATTGCACGCGCAGTGCCCCAAATTTGAAGTAGGAGGTCCGACCAAGCATCTTTTTCCATCTCCCTGTTCCAAAAATCAATGCCATATACACGTCCCCTAATAGTGGACGTAACAGGGATTAAACCGATAGGAATAGTACTACTTACCAGTACACACCTTATAATAACGCAGACAGAGGCAACGCAGAGAGAGGAGTCTGAAGAAGAGGAGTCAGAGGAGGAAGGTGGCTTTGAGGAGGTGGAAGACCAAACACAGCAAGCGTCCCAGGGCGCTTGTTGTCACCTTTCGGGGGGCCCTTGGTGGCTGGGTGGAGGAAGAGACCTTCAATGACATCAGTGAGGACAAGGAACGGGACATGGCTAGCTTGGAATCCAACCTTGTGCAAATGGGGAGTTTGCGGTTGTGCAAAGGGACTGTTTGCGGTTGTTTGCGGTGCATTAAACAGGGAGATTGGTCTGTTACTGTAAAGCGGATGTAACCCTTACACTACCTGATCGATACAACATCATACCTGATGTTTTAAAGCATGTTATTCCAAACAATTTAGGAATGTTAGGTGATTTATGCCCTTTATGGCTTAAAACTAGACTCTGCATCAACTATGTAATTTTCTGTGGGAGTTTTGCCATGGATCCCCCTCCGACATGCCACAGTCCAGGTGTTAGTCCCCTTGAAACAACTTTCCCATCACTTTTGTGGCCAAAAAGAGTCCCTGTGGGTTTTGAAATTCGCCTGCCCATTGAAGTCTATGGTGGTTCACCGGGTTCGCCCGTTCGCGAACATTTGATTGAAGTTTGCGTCCGATATTCGCAAACCGAAAATTTGATGTTCGCGACATCACTAGTTTCCAGCGGTATGTCATTCAATTGCGGCAGCGTCACTCATACCCATTAGACCAGATGGTCAATTCTGACGAGACGCCCGTATTTTTTGACATGCCAAGCAATACGACAGTAGACCAGAAAGGAGCAAAAACTGTCACCGGCAATGAAAAACGGTGATGTTAGCTGTTACTGCTGACAAAGGAAAGTTACCCCCCCTATGTTATTCTGAAGCGAAAAACTTTGCCCAAAGAAAACATTTCTGAGGGCTTAGTGATTCGTTGCCAGGAAAAAGGCTGGATGACAACTGAACTGATGGTTGACTGGTTGTCTGTAGTTTGGAATTGCAGACCTGGAGCACTGCTCACTAAGAGAGCCATGCTAGTCTTAGATGCTTTTGAGGGTCATCTCACTCCTGAAGTGAAGAATAAAGTTGCTGCACAGAAGACAGATCTAGATGTTATACCAGGTGGCATGACTTCAAAGCTACATGTGCTTGATGTCATTGTGAACAAGCCGTTCAAAAACAACCTTCGCAAACAGTATTCAGATTTGCTCCGGGATGGCGATCATGCTCTTACACCATCCTGCAAGCTTAAGAAGCCGTCAGTGACACTTCTGTGCCAATGGATTCTCACTTCATGGTCAAGTATATCATCTAACTCCATCATCAGGGGGTTCAAAAAATGCTGCATGTCAAATGCATTGGATGGTAGCGAGGACAACTTGCTATGGGAGGAGAATGAAGAAAACAGTGACAGTGATGTAGCGAATACTGGTGATGAAGTCAGTAGTGACACCAGTGATGACTGTGAATAGGCCAATTAAACTAAAATATGTTTCCTGACCTAAGTAAAAAGTTTCCTTGTTACCTTACTTGTTACTTTATGTTTGATGTTACCTTAACTTTCTGTTGAATACCGTAATATTGACAACCTGCCTAAGGAGTTACCGTATAAATACTGGTTACCGTATATGGTACAGTATATGGTAAAATAAAATCACTATTTTATTCCCTAAATCTAATTGACTTTTGTCTTTTTCTCTCCAATTTTAACGGTGCGGCTTATATTTGAGTACTATCTTTTTTCTATTTTTAGTCCTCGTTGGTTTTATTTTTAAAGTCGATGTTAGTGTAAGTGATACTGTTTATCGCAGTTGTGTTTTTTCTATGTTCTGCATGCCTGGCATTGCTGAGCCTTGTTTTCATCATGATTCAGAATTTTACAGGTGCGGCTTATATGCGGGTGCGGCTTATATTCGGACCAATACGGTAAAACCCTGCTGCACGGGTCGCGTTCGGGATGCAGGTATCCCGATTCAAGTTCAAAATTCAAATTCCCTGCAGTGGGTCCTTAAAGAACCCACGGGACAAAAATAGCTAACCCCATGCTGCGGAGGTACTTACATTAACCCTCCTCCATCGGTCCCCACATTAACCATTGCTGTGGGGGAACGCCGCAGCATTTTAAAATTGTAAATTTCCCACCGCTGGTTCTTAAAGGACCTTAAAGGTCCTTAAAGGACCCATGCTACAGTTAAAATGAACCCTATCACTCATGGGGGTCTAATCAAAAGGCGCCATTTCAGATTTTGTATCGGAGCATGCGTTGAAACCTTCATTTGCATCGAGAGGTCTTCAAGGGAGGAGCTCCGTTATTTTTTTATCTTTTTAGAATGTCCGGATTTTTTTCAGAGGGTCCTTTCCTGGGACCGGGGCATCGCTGGAGGGGCATTTTGGAGAGGTAAGTTGACTATTAACCCTATTTATATTACAGGTTGTATTTATTTGTGTATTAACTGTAATGTTTCTTTTTTTTTTAGGTGTTACCGGACCTGTGGACAATTTTGGAGGGCCCTGTCTGGTACGAAGCATAGAAGACCAGCATCGCCGGAGGGGAATTTTGGCAAGGTAAGTGGTCTAATTTACCCATTTCTATTTTTATTAAGAATGTTTTTTTTCAGTTGTAACCTAGGTTTTTTTATTTAATTTAATGTAGTTTTTTTTATTACCGTATACAGTATACTCGAGTATAAGCCGAGTTTTTCAGCCCTTTTTTTAAGGCTAAAAAGGGCCCCCTCGGCTTATACTTGAGTCACTCTCCCTTCCGTATCTCTCTACCCCCCGTGTCTCTCTAACCCCCCCCGTGTCTCTTTCCCTTTCCCCTCATCATCCTCAACCCCCCCTCCTCATTCTAAACCCCCCCTCCTCATTCTAAACCCCACTCCTCATTCTAAACCCACCTCCTCACTTTACCCCTCTAAATACCTCCCCCTCTCCCTTACCCCTCACATACCTGCATCTGAAGCTTCTGCTCCGGCCTCCGCTCCTTCCGGCCAATACTTATGACGTGGCGCGCATGTGACGTCACGTCATTAGCATATACCGAGGAGGGGGGTTGAGGAGGGAGGTTGAGGATGAGGAGGGAGGTTGAGGATGAGGAGGGAGGATGAGGAGGGGGTTGAGGAGGGAGGTTGAGAATGAGGAGGGGGTTGAGGAGGGGTATAATGGAGGGGGGGGAGACACAGGCAAGGGAGAGGGGGAAGAGACACAGGGAAGGGAGAGGGGTGAAGAGACACAGGGAAGGGAGAGGGGTGAAGAGACACAGGGGAGGGAGAGGGGAGAAGAGACACAGGGGAGAGAGAGGGGGGACACAAGAAAAGGGCACACAAGAGGAGGACACAGAGGGCACAAGAGGGACACAGGGGGCAGCACATTTCCCACCCTCGGCTTATACTCGAGTCACTCATTTTTCCCAGTATTTTGTGGTAAAATAGGTGCCTCGGCTTATACTCGGGACGGCTTATACTCAAGTATATACGGTATATTTAATGTAGTTTTCTTTGTGTGTAATTAGTGTTTATTTGGTAACTAGTGGGGTATATTAAAGGGTTAAGTAGTTAGTGTAGGGGTTAATAGGATAGGGGAGAGATGGGTTAATAGGATAGGGGAGAGGTGGGTTAATATAATAGGGTAGAGGGGGTTAATAGGATAGAGTCCAGTTAGGGTTATTTGGTCCAGATATGGTTAAATAGGACTAGATAGGGTTAAGTGGTTAATGATAGGGTTAATTAGGTATGGTGAGGGTTAAATAGGGTTAATTACTTACATGGGGTTAATTAGTTAGAGGAGGGGTTAATTACGCAGCGGAAAATTTGAAATGTTAAAATCCCAATTGGGACCCCCGCAGCAATGGTTAATGTGGGGACTCAATGGGGACCCCGCAGCATAGGGAGGTTAACATTAGTTGCTGAGGGGGTACTTACAGTACCCCAACAGCATGGGGCTAACAATTTGGGTGCCGCAGGGGGTCCCGATTGGGACCTTTGCAGCAAGGGGTTAACGTTGGGACCCTGTGGGGTCTTGATTGGGACCCCTGCATCATGGGGTTAATGTGGGGACCATTGCATCATGGGGGTTTCATTTAGGAGTATGGGGTGGTGTTAGGAGCAGTGGGGACATTTCGAGGAGCATATGTAATGGCTTCTAGCACATGTAGGACTTTGTCCTTTGACTGCAAGTTAGGATACGTTTGCGAGCTTGGGGAATTGGGCAATTGAATAGCGATTTGCTATTTTAGCCCTGTGAATGTGACAGATCAAAGGCTTCTGAGTGGTGTAGGTTATGAGTTTGATGGCCACCATTTTCACAAAGCTATAACTCGTAACGTGATCTAAGCCTACAAAAATATGCAAATTGAATAGAAAATTTGCCTGCAACCTCACTTGCGGGCTATCGGATCTCAAATTCGGCCAATTGAATGGGGCTCTATATATGTGTAAATATGTAAATATAAATTATAGTGCTTGTGAGTATATAATGGTATGTCAGCAATGGTCTTTATGGACCAAGAACGAACTCTCAAGCACTATTTTGTTCTATCGTGGACTATTTTGTTAGGACAATAATAATCTGTGTAATGTTAGGACTCTGTGTCTGATATGGTATGCAGGATCCCCAAAGAGCATGGTCTGTGAGTAATCAGGACTACTACGTTTATATAATGTTTAGTGTTCAGGTTTAGTATTCACATTGTGGTTGTGAAAATAACTGTTATACCAAGCCTCTTTTCAAATTCCCAAAGTATCTAGTAATGCTATCATGTTTACACTAGTGACCTGATTTAGTGGCATGGTTTGGGTAATTGTATACAGTTTAATGAATTTATTTGCACTCAGAAGTAGGCCCTGGGACATAATAATACACATAATAATAATTTACATAGTGAGTTTGTTACGGGGGGGGGGGCTGGGGGGAGATGTGGGTTGATTCATTAAGCAAAAGCTTCTGGTGTTGTTGTAGAATTGGGAAAATTACTGGATGTGTGTGTCTCTGGCCTCAGATAGTAATAAAGGGATATGCTTCACCTAACAGCAAAAATATATGGTAATGGAAGGAAGAGTGAAATACTCTATGCTATGCTCATTGTTTGAACTTGCACTTCAAGAACACAAAATATAACTATCTTATTATTTAGAGACTTTATGCCTTTATGTAGAGAAGTTCTGTGAGACATGCATTGATAGAGAAGTTATGAGAAGAAGTTGCATCCCAGTCAAAGACTTTGACGTTACAGTCAAATACAATGTATGCATGCAGAGCAGAAGCTGTGGCACCTGTAAAACAAACCTATTCCATCATTTTACAATCTTTACAAGAGAAGATTGAAACCTCATGCTAAAATAAAAACTAGTACCTTATCCACGTATTCAATTCAAATGCATCGTTGCCCTTAGCATGATCCACCCTAATCTCCAGATGGTTGTAAAAGTGAGTAAGACTCTTAAAGTTCCAGATCTCAACTTACATACTGTAATAGCAGGGGTTTAAATCTTGCATCACTTTACTGCAATTAAAAGCAACCATACTATATATATTTATTTTTTTATTCCAACATTGTAAAAACATTTTACTTTTTTTCAAGTGTAGTTTTTTAAATATGGGACTACAGTGAATGTTTAAAGAACATTTGCTTGTTTTTATGTTACAAAAGGTAATTCATTATAATATAGTGACATAGTTACATAGTAATTGAGGTTGAAACAAATTCAAGATCAACCTTTTTAGATCACTCTGATTTGCAATTTGTGGCTTAGTTGTTAATTGATCCAGAGGAAGGCAATCAGAAAAAAAAAACATTGAAACATTGCCAATTGGCTCAAAAGGAGAAAAAAATTACAATTCCTTCCTGACCCAAAATACTGGTGATCGGACTCCTCCCTGGATCAATACTCCCTCTCTAATTATCCAGGATAACCCTGAATGCCCTTTTTACTCAAAAATATATCCAACCCCTTTTTAAAGTTATCAATTAAATCCGCTGTCTCCACCTTCTTTGGCAGAGAATTCAACAGTTTAACCACCCTTACTGTGAAAAAACATTTTCCGTCTTTAAGGTGGAATCTTTTTACTCCTAACCTCAAAGGATGCCTTCTTGTCACAAAAAGTTCACTTGACAAAGCCTTGTATTGGCTATATATGTGGATATATTTATATAAGGTAATCATATGCCCTCTTAGTTGCCTTTGTTCTAGAGAAAAGACATTCCCCTTATTAGTTTTGTTGCCCTTCTCTGTACTTTTTCCAGCTCTAATATGTCCTTTTTTATAAAGTGGTGACCTAAATTGTACTCCATATTCCAAACGATGTCATACTAGGGATTTGTAGAGTGGCAGAAATATATTTGCTTCCCTAGCTTCTATACCCTTCTTAATAAATGATCATATTTGAATTGCCTTTGCAGCTGCTGCTTGGCATTGAGCACTGCTACCTAGGTGGTTGTCCACAAGCACTCCCAATTCCATTTAAATAGCTGATACCCCTAGATTTGCTCCATTAAGATTATAAATTGCATAGCTATTTTTCCTTCCCAGATGCATAACTCTACATTTATTCAAATAAATTTCATCTGCCATTTAGTCGCCCATTTCTCTAATTTATGCAAATTCCTCTAAGGAACGTATATCATTATCTGATTTAATTACCTTGCACAACTTAGTGTCATCAGCAAAAAATGAGGCAATACTTTCCAATTCTACTTCTAAGTCATTAATAAATATGTTAAAATGGAGAGGACCTAATACTGAACACTGGGAAACCCCACTTACCACATTAGTCCAATCTGATTTCCATTTACAACCCTTTGCTTCCTGTCTTTTAGCCAGCTCTCAATCCATAAGCAGATATTTACTGCAATTCCTATATCCCTTAGTTTGCACAATAGTATTCCATGTGGCACTATATCAAGCCTTTACAAAATTCAAAAATACTACATCCACTGAGTTGCTTTGATTCAAGTTCTTACTAATCGCCTCATAGAAACTAATTAGGTTTGTTTGACATGCCCTATCCCTCATAATCTGTGTTAACTCCTACTTATAATTTTGTTTAAACAAACATATTCTTGTATGCTATCACCTGTTAACCCTTCTAAAAGATTTCCCACTAAAGAAGTGAGGCTTAAATGTCTATAATTTCCTGGATTTTTTCTTGTTCCCTTCTTAAATATAGGTATCACCTCTGCTTTACTCCAGTCATCTGGTAGTGACCCTCATGAGCGAGTCTTCCTGCATTAACCAAATATTTGGTGAAGGTAATGTGGCCCCATTTTGTTGCTGTATCCCAGCTACTGGTACCTCCCTTGTATATTCCCAAAAAAATAACCTATTTAGCTCATCTGCCTTTTCCTGGTAACTAATTATAAGACGGCCTGTTTTACATTGCAATGTTCCTATAGCTTCCTTCCTTGGCTTTCTTCCCATTATTATATTTAAAAAATATTTTAGGGTTCTTACTTTCCTTTACAACTAACTTTTAATTATTTTTTTAACAAGTCTAGTAGCTCTTTTGCAAGCCTTGTTGATTTCCTTGTACTCACTTAAAGCATTATCTGTCCCCTCTTTTTTGTATAACTTAAATGCCCATTTTTTGCTCATTATCTTGATCTTTAAATCATTGTTAAGCCACATGGCATGTGATTTACTTTTTCTACTTTTATTCCCATGGTATATGGTAATACGTATGTATATTTAGTAATGATTTAAATGTTGTCTGTTATGAACAGAAGGGCCCACTGGACTGTTTGGGGTTCCTCAGTTATTATATGTGTGGTTGGAGGGTGCTGGCGACTTGCTTGGCAGTTGTAACATGGGTGTGCTGTATACATGTAGTTGTATCATGGATGTGGTGGGTGCATGAGGTGCTGTCATTGATTAACATTGGAATACTGTATCTGTGTTAGAAATAGGGTAGTGGGCTATGCTTGAATAATAAAGTTATTGCAGTCCCTTATGTGACAAAGGGTTAAAGATTTGAAAGAATGTATATGTCCCTGCGATCGGCCACGTGTGATTGCTCTGGCTTTAGTCTGGAAGGGGGAAGTATAGTTTTACAACCCTGTAAGTTGAGATCTGGCAACTGGGGGATGTATCATGGGATAGACATCTCCCAGATGGTGAGAGTGTAACAAGCTATTGCCCACAAGAGGAGGGGTTAAGCATCTGGGGGTAGTGAGATTTTTGTGTGCTTTTAGATATCTCTGTAACAATAAAGAAGTGCCAGTCTGATTTTGGACACACTAAACAAAGGTGGCGTCGGAGTCTGCTTGTACTAATCAAAGGTACTTGGTGTGTGATTCTTAGGTCCTAAGAAAAGGGGTCTGATGGTGCCGGCTTCTTCAGAACTTATGCTGTCATCTGAAGTGTCTGCTGGTGTAAAGATCTGAACAAAAAGTTGCAACCCGTAGAGAGAGAGAGACTTGGGGTGAGTGTGGCCCCCCAAATCGGGCAGGCGTGACATTGTCCATTTATGTTCAGTATTTTTACCTGTCAGATCTTTCTCTATACTTTGTTTTGCTGCCCTTGGCCCGTTAAAATCTGCCCTTTTAAAATTTTGAGTTTTTGTTGGTCACTTACCGTTTTGCTGTAAGACTGTGCTCTAATCACTGTTTCCCAAATGGTTGCCCTATTTCAACATTTGATACCATATCAATATTATTTGTGATAGCCTCCTTTCTATTAGGTTCATGTTCAACCTGGGCCAGATAATGATCCCTGAGTGTACTCAAGAATTTGCTTCCCTTAGCTGAACTTCTGGTCTCAATTATCCATGTTATTTCAGGGTAATTAAAATCTCCCATTGATAAAACGTGCTTACCTGCATTTCCAATCTGTTACAATAATTGCAGTTCCTCGGTTTCAATTATATTTGGGGATTTTAGCGTACTCCTACCAATATTCTTTTAGAATTTGCTCCTCCACTATTTATCTCTACCCACAAACATTCAACATTATTGCTAGTTCCAGCATAAATATCTTCTCTGACTATAGACTTATGGGATTCCCAATATTGTATATAATACAAATGAAGTAAATACATGATAGTTTATACAGTATTATTAATATTAGGGCATATAGATAATGCGATACTTTTATTAACCCATCACAAAGGGCTTCAAAGAATGGTGAAGCATAGCCACTGCAATTTTACAGAAAATGACTCCCCAGTTTTCAGGCCATTAAAATGCATAGAGATTCTGAGGAAATGTATATTTTAGTTCTGGATACTAAAATGTCAAAACATGTCAACAATTCCTTCACACCAAACTTTAAAATGAAATCTGGAAAAACTTCAAAGATAAAAAGTTAACCAAAATTATATATATATGCTGCCAAAAACAGCAAATGTCCAAAAAGCTCTGTTCTCTACATGAATTTACTTTGTGGTTTTCTACCACAAAGTAAATCACTGATCACTATGATACATGAATTTGTGGTTTTCTAATTTTGTTTTTATGAGTACTCTAATGTATTTTAGATCACTGATCACTGATTGTGATATACTAGATAGAAATTCTGGAAAAAGGAAAAAGGAAAACTTTTATATTATAATTATTATACACATATTTCCTTTTTTTAGTTTTTCCAGAACTTATTTTTAGTAAATCACATTTCTTAATCAATTATCTAAAATTAATGAAATCCTTTGTAGATAATCAGAAAGAAGAAATACTTTGGTATTTTGTTCTGATTTATTACTATTGTCTTAAACTTTCCATATTGCACAAAATAATAGTATGTTATTTTAATTTTTAAACATGTAGTTATTATTATGTTAATTTTAATTCAGGATTTCTCATACCATTTTCAAGGCAACCCTTTTATTAAAATAATTATAATTATGTCATTAATGTTAACAATAATAATAACCATATTCAATGTAACTCCTTGTTGTTTTCCAATGCCAACCTATATTTATTCAATACATAAATCAACAAACCATGGTACATGTTATGAGCTCTCCAAACAAAGCTCTATGCTAATTATACTAATTTTTTTCAAACCTATTCTAGGGTATTAAATTATACATTTTAATTACATGAGAAATATAATCCGTTGTCATAATGAAACAGACAAGAGTAGGCACCACACTAGAGGTTGGGTTTCATGATCATGAATGTCATAAATTTATTATGAAATGTAAATCAAAACTTTGATGAATGCTAAGTGGTTTTCAGAATGCAAAATTAATATTACCATTGTGACTCTGTGCAATAAAAGTCAGTTAAGGTAAGTAGAATATTTGTGGAAACGGGAACATTTCTTTCATGTGACAAAACATTACCATGCCAATAATAGGCCATAACATTTTCCTTTTATGCTCGGTACTTCATGTTTGCTGCCTTTGTCTGCTCAGGGGTCTGTATTATGTAAGTATGACTGTATGTAAATCGCTAAACAAAATATAGTCGGCAAAGATGAAAGCGATAGAATTCCATAACTGTGTATAAATTATATACATTTTTGTATAATATGACTTTAATGCACTGTTAACATTAATACAAATATTCTAGACAAAACTCAGTCTTTTTTTGTTATTACTGGATTATGAGCAAAAATATTTTTCTTAGGTGTATTATGGGTAGTGGCACAACTTTCTTTTTAGATATAAGTTTTTATTTTTCATTTTCAATCAATAGCTCACAGTATTATTTAATACTAGCGAATTGCCCGTCAAAAAATGACGGCAATGAAATTGTAAGGTAGCTAATGCTGTTCAGTGTGTAATAATGAAATATATAATACATGAATAAATGAATATACTTTACCTATTTTAAAGCATTGTGTGGAAGAGCTGTGAATGTGTTTTGATGTTGCTGCAGCATTAGTGGTGTGGATCTGCTGTGTAAGCGTGCTGAATGTGTGCAGTATAACACTGTGCGTGCGCGAGCCCAAACCGTTGTCGTGTACTTCCGCATTGGCGTAAAATGGCGAGTAATGTGTGGTATACGTTTGTATCGGAATATCCGTAGGTGTTTTGTGGTGTTTTGCGAGTTTCTTGTGGTGTTTTGCGAGTTTAGAGTGCTGTAGCCTCGTTTTCGTTTTGTTCGGCGGCCATTTTTTCTCTCGCTTCAAATTTTTTTTAGTCTCTAAACTGTTTTATTTGGAGTCAAATCGAGGTGTAAGTTGTATTTTTGAGGTGCTGGGTGCTCCCTCTTGGTGTAGGTAAGTTTTTTATGTATGTGGTGTGTGTATGTATTGTGTTTTAAATTTTGTAATGTTCGCGAGTTGCGTCCGAGTGTTGCGAGTCCGTAATGTGTGTGAACGTGTGTCGTATGTTGTTTGCGAGTGTCGTAATGTGTGTGTCGTACTGTTTGGGTTGCGACGTGAAGTTTGCGAGGGTCGCAGTTGCTGGCATGGAGCGCCTTCGGCGCTCCATGCCAGCAACTGCGGCCCTCGCTTTGCGAGGTCCTCAGGTGCTGGCATGGAGCGCCTACGGCGCTCTATGCCAGCAACTGAGTCCCTCGCTTTGCGAGGGTCCTCAGTTGCTGGCAAGGAGCGCCTTCGGCGCTTCATGCCAGCAACTGAGACCCTCGGGCAGTGCCCTCGCTTCGCGAGGGCCGCGGGCTCGCTACGCGAGCCCGCAGCGTTAGCAACAACTCGTACGCTCACAACTATATATGTGATGACATTAACTGTGGTAAGTATGTATTTTATCATTAAAATAATCAACTACATAGCATAAATGAATTGTCAAATCATATAACATACCTTTAGACATAAATATAATTATTTTATGTTGTGTCATTATAAATTATTTTAAGTGCAAAAAAGCCATGAATACTCAGTTGTGAAACTGCATCTCTTTCCATTCTGCAATTGTTAAGTAAGTGTAACTAGGTGAAATGGGGGGGGGAGGACCAGAAAAGAAAAAAATATATTACAGAGTGTTCACATACACCAAACAAAATAATCCATGTCTTCACTCCAGAAACTGCCAACACATAGAAACAGTTTTAGAAAATATATTTGAAAACATTTATAGACCTGGAGCACAAAAGTTTTCCATACATGTTTAATCGATATTTGATCAGTACTTTTTTTGGTTCAAGATTATGTGTTGAGACATTGTGGATGTGGGGATATGAAATACAGATTGTTACCAGGACTGTCCATCCTTTATAAAGAACTGAATAATCATGGAAGGAATTATGCCTTCAGTGGATATTAAATATACATCATGGTAGTCACCAACCTCCATATAGAGTGTACACAGATAAGTTATATGTAACAGTACAGTACTTAGTTTAGGTAGAGTCCTGTGAGGTCCAGACTGGAGTGTGCTTATGGTCTGGGTAGCATTCACTATGGCTCCTTCATTTTGTGACCTCAAGGAGTACACTCTTCTTTTTTATGAATATCTGTGGAACTTACTAAGAAGACCATCCACAGTGGCTAAGTGAATCACAAGATAAATAATGCTAGTTACGTTTCCTTTTAAGGTATGGTCCTCCTTTGTCCCATGGGTCAACAGCGTGGTGCACAAGGAGGCATACTGGCTTGATGGGGCAGTTCTAATATTAGAAACAAGTGAGAAATATATACACTGGGTCCATAATTGGACCTGGTTAATGAGGTGTGGGTTATTGTGGGCTAATATGTCAGTAAGTAGGGCCTAGGAGATTTGCCACCTACCTGCTCCAGTGGTTGCTGTGTTAGTAGTTCACTCGTTATCAGAGAAATTGTGAGGGCTCAGATAGACTGATGCTTCTACATGCTTCCTAACTGTATCGTTGTAGTGGTGTTCATAAACATATTGTCAGATGGGATCCAATGGCAATCCTATCTCCACAACTAACTTCTGTCCACGGGTGAAGTTACAAAGGAGCCATGCCTCTCTGAATACTTCATAGGGTACTCCAAGTCCACCAACGCCACACATTTAGCAATGATTTGGCTAAGGGTGAAACAAGGGTCAGACAATCCATAGGTCACTACCGCAGAGTGAATATCAGGTCCTGCACAAATTGGCTGGAAATTAGATTGGTATCTCTGTTGGGGTAGCATAACTTTTTGCAGCGGCATCTGAGAGTTCAATTTGTTTGCACCTAGCAATTTCTGGACAGGAGAGGGGTTACAACTGGCGTTCTAAAGCAAAGCTTGATATTTATTTGTCCCACTCCCTTTTTTTTCAAATATAACAATTTAGCATTACACTGTTCTTTCTTTCACTGCTGCAACCTTTTGTTAGATCCTTCATCTGATGAATATATCACTCAGGTGTCTATAATTCCCCTACAGAGACTCCCAACTCTTGATTCCATCTTAAATACATTGTCCATTTTGAACATTGTGCAATGTTGAGTTTGATTATATACAAAGGGCGTGTCTCAATCTGTTTCTTTTTTCACACCAATATTATTCCTGTGAGAAATGTTAGCTACACTTTTTATTATGCTTATTTATTATGCTTCTTAGGTTACTCTGATGTTTTGTTTCACAATTTAATTGTTCTGCGGTTCTTTTGACATTTAGGTTTCTTTTTACAGAGCTTCATTTGTATTTACAATATAATTTAAAATATAGCTGGAAAACTCAAAACAATGGTGGTTTTATTTCACTGCTTTCATTAATCACAATGGCTGCTTTGTCTTCTTGAGTACAAGCCTTTACTATGCAGCATGTTGCACCTATTTACACATGGTGAAGTACAGTAGATTTCTTCTTTCCAAAGAATTTAAGAATTACATTTCTTAGTACAAATGATTTAATCAAGACAAGAAGTTGCACAAAAATTACTATGAATGTAATCAGATTGGCAAATTACATCACAAGCACAAAAATTAATTACTGCAATAGAATGTATACTCAAAACTAACGTGTAATATTCAGACATTGTCTAATAAAATATATTTTAAAAAAATAAACATTTGGAAGCAATTTGTGAAAATGTTACATTTGTCTGTTTTAAGTTAATCTTTATTCTAAAAATGTTGGAAAAGTTACAATTTAAAATTATTAATATCTTGAAATGTCACATAATATACTAATACTATATTTATTGCAATAAATCAATGTAATATATGCTATCAGTGTTATACTGCAACGTATTAAATATTTTGCCATATTTAAATGTATGGTTTTTATTTAATTGAACAATTTTAAATCTCCTAGTGGGTTTATATCATCAAGACATTGTGTAGAATTATAATGAGTACAACCTGAATTATATACTACACATTTAACTATTTATTTACTAAACACTGTCCTTGTGATTTCTAACTGAAGGAATAGTACTTTTAAAGGTGACAGCCAAAAGCTGTATCTCCCAACAATAAAGCTTTAACTGTTGTCCACGTAGCAGACAACAGGCCTAGAAGGTAGGTCTTAGTAATATCAGGAGTTGGGGAAGATTTTCTGTTGTTTTGTCCAACTCTCGGTGACCCTATGAACCGCAGCATGCCAGGCACATCTGTCAGCTACTGCCCCTCTAAGTCCCCTCAAATAAATGTTTTTGCTTCAATTACTTCATCTATCTATCTCTACCTGTCTTCTAATTATATGACCAAAATATATGAGCTTTAGCCTCATGATCATACATTCCAGTAAAAAGTTTGGCTTGATTTCCTGCTATATTGATTGATTGTATCCAAGCGACTCTAAGTACTTTTCTCCAACACTACAATTCAAAGGCATCAATTCTATCATGCTCAGGCTTCTTTATGGTCCAGCTCTCACATCTTATAATATCTTTACTTTTTCATAACTTGTCCAGACTGGCTAATAAACAATTTCTGAGCCACTAATTCCCAGTGCTTAACACTACTTAAATTGGAAAAATTGTATTTATTTTTACTTGTATAAACTATTCCGCTTTACAAGTTTTCTTGCTAATATCTCGGACAAAATAAAATAGTTGAGGTAGAGACGGGCCTCTGATCATCAGTGGGATGCCTGCTGCATGGAAGGCACAGCTAGTGTAGTGCCCCAATCTGACTCAATTCCCTATAAAGTCCTTAGAAGGAAAAAAAAGGTTGGCATTTTAGAGACCTTATTAGAGTAAAATATAAAAGGTTGTCTTCCGTTTCTATCAGCTAATTGGTATACTATATTTTAATATCATAACAGGCATCACCAGTGGTGTAGGAGACAGAATAAGTCTGCAGGGGACCCAGCTCATTGTAGTCCATACACTAGCTTCCCCTGCTGATTTTGAACATTTGTCCACTGACAAAGAAATGTTCAGTCTATAACTTTAATGGTAGGTGTATTTTAACAATGAGAGACAGAATAACAAAAAAAAACAAGAAAAATTCATGTTAAAAAAGTTATAAATTGATTTGCAGGTCAGTCAGGGAAATAAGTATTTGATCCCCTATCAATCAGCAAGATTTCTGGCTCCCAGGTGTCTTTTATACAGGTAACAAGCCGAGATTAGGAGCACTCTCTTAAAGGGAGTGCTCCTAATCTCAGTTTGTTGCCTGTATAAAATACACCTGTCCATAAAAGCAATCAATTAAATCAGATACCAAACTCTGCACCATGGCCAAGACCAAAGAGCTGTCCAAGGATGTCAGGGACAAGATTGTAGACCTACACAAGGCTTGAATGGGCTACAAGACCATCACCAAGCAGCTTGGTGAGAAGGTGACAACAGTTAGTTTGATTATTCGCAAATGGAAGAAACACAAAATAACTGCCGGTCTCCCTTGGTCTGGTGCTCCATGCAACATCTCACTTTGTGGAGTTTCAATGATCATGAGAACACTGAGAAATCAGCCCAGAACTTCATGGGAGGATCTTGTTAATGATCTCAAGGCAGCTGGGACCATAGTCACCAAGAAAACAATTGGTAACACACTATGATGTGAAGGACTGAAATCCTGCAGCGCCCGCAAGGTACCCCTGCTCAAGAAAGCACATGTACAGGCCCGTTTGAAGTTTGCCAATGAATATCTGAATGATTCAGAGGAGAACTGGGTGAAAGTGTTGTGGTCAGATGAGAACAAAATCGAGCTCTTTGGCATCAACTCAACTCGCCGTGTTTGGAGGAAGAGGAATGCTGCCTATAACCCCAGGAACACCATCCCCACCATCAAAAATGGAGGTGGAAACATTATGCTTTGGGGGGTGTTTCTGCTAAGGGGACAGGATAACTGCACCACATGTAATGGACGATGGACGGGGCCATGTACCATCAAATCTTGGGTGAGAACCTCCTTCCCCCAGCATGACAATGACCCAAAAAACACAGCCAAGGCAACAAAGGCGTGGCTCAATCTGAAGGAAATTAAGGTCCTGGAGTGGCCTAGCCAATCTCCAGACCTTAATCCCATAGAAAATCTGTGGTGGTAGCTGAAGGTTCTAATAGCCACAAAACCTTACTGACTCAGAGAGGATCTATAAAGAGGAGTGGGACAAAATCACTCCTGAGATGTGTGCAAACCTGGTGGCCAATTACAGCGTCTGGCCTCTGTGATTGACAACAAGGGTTTGATTGTAAGTCTGCGAGTTTCAATCCTGCAAGGTGCTTTGGGGAAAGCGCTATGGACACCCAATTCCAAGCTCAAAGACAGGGCCCTCCATTCATTGCAATGAGTGAATCTTGAATTTGTCATTGCCTGTAACTTAAGTTATGTATAGCGATACGGAATATGTTGGCGCGTTACAAATAAATGATAATAATAAGAAAAGGGTTTAGCCACCAAGTGCTAAGTCGAAGGGGTCAAATACTTATTTCCCTCATGGACCTGCAAATCAATTTATAACTTTTTTGACATGCCTTTTTCTGGATTTTTTTTTGTTATTCTCTCACTGTTAAAATACACCTACCATTAAAACTATAGACTGATCATTTCTTTGTCAGTGGACAAACATTCAAAATCAGCATGGTATCAAATACTTTTTTCCCCATCTTTCCCCCACCCCTCCCCAGTTCCTACACCCATGGGCATCACTTTATTATAGTTCTTTTCAACCTTTCCAGCCTTTTATTCCTCAATTTAGCAGATTGAAGTTAAAAACTACACACAATTAATACAATATTTTTCCTCTGTAGTACTTTATTGGACCATATACTGACTCTCTGGTATTTCCTTTATAATATATTTCAATAGTGTGGGTGTGAGGAATTGACTCTGCTTGGTTTTGAACCCTTGTCCCCAGGCTGCTTAACCTCTTCCCTTCCACTGCGCCAGCCTGCCTTTGTGAATTTCATTGAGATCTGATAACCTTGACTCTGCTAGCAATAGTGTCAGTGCCTAAGTCTCTTCAGCTGTGCCTGGTCACTGGTCATTGACACTTCCTGTCAATGTACCTTGCCAGATTATTGTGGTTCCTGTTCCCTTCAATAAAGCTTGTTCCTGTTTCACCTACAACTTGCTGAATTGGATTATTGCTGACCTAGGCTGCTGGTCTCCAAAACCTTGTGATTCCTATATCATTACAGAATAATCTGGCCCTTTCATGGAGACCGCCGGGACAGATTCTGCATTGGCCCAGCAGGTTGCTTTTTTGGCAAGAACTGTGCAGACCCAGGCACAGACCATTCAAGTGCTGCAGGACCAGGTAGCTGAACTGCAAAGTAAAGTTCAGTTAATGCACAGTGAGTATACCAGCTACAGGGCACGTGATGTTGAGGCTGTTACTGTTACATCTGCACAAGATGCCCGCTTGCCCCTACCAGTAAAGTTTGGAGGAGATTGCAAAAGATTTAGGGGTTTCCTAAATCAATGCCGTTTGCACTTCATGATGTTACCTCACCGATTTCCATCTGAAAGAGAGAAGGTGGAATTTATTTTCTCCATATTCAAAGATGAAGCCTGGCTTGGGGCTCCCCTCTTCTGGAACAGGACAGTCCAGTCTTGGGTAATCTAAAATACTTTCTTGAGGCCATGTGCCTAGTTTTTCATGACCCCAATCGATGTGCTACAGCAGAAGCCACTCTCCTTCATTTGCATCAATGGAGGCGCTCTGTGGCTGAATATGCTGCTGAATTCAGACAGTGGGTTGCTGATACTACCTGGAACCAAACAGCCCAGAGGTTCCCCTTCAGAAAAGGTCTCTCAGAAGCTATAAAAGATGAGCTAGCTCGTGTTGATCTTCCTGCTGACTTTGATGCATTTGTGCGTTTGGCTATCCGTATTGATCGGAGACTGTCTGAAAGAAGATTGGAAAGACAGGGCTCTTTTAGACCAAGTGCTACTCCTATTTCCTACTCAAGAATTTCTACTCCGACCCCACAAACACCTACAAACTCTGAGCCAGAGGCTATGCAGGTAAATTTAATAAGAGGGCCATTATCCAATGAAGAAAAACAGTGGCGACGCACTCACAATGTATGCCTGTATTGTGGTAGTGCAGGGCACTATGCCATCAATTGCCCTAGCAAATACAAAAGAACAATTTCTATGGCTGCTGAGGGTGCACAGATTCGATACCAATCCCAGATTTCAGATCAACTGGATTCTGTCACACAACCCTTGTTTTCTCTGGCTCATGGTGAAGAGGGTATGTTGACTCAACATCCTCATTTTGTGGTGCCTATCACGTTGCAATGTGGTGATCGTAAAATTTCGACTACAGCTATGATAGATTCTGGAGCAGGCGGAAACTTTATGGACATTAAATTTGCAGCAGGAAATAGAATTCAGTCTATCCCTAATTCTTCACCTGTGTTAATGGAGACAGTAGACGTTTCTCCCGGTTACACATGAGACTGTGCCCTTAAAGTTGACTCTGGAAGTGAATCACCATGAGGCTATATCTTTCCACCTAATTACCTCAACACAGTTTCCAGTGATTTTGGGGGTACCTTGGCTTGCTCTGCATAACCCACAGATTGATTGGAAGATCAGAACTTTGTCCTTTCCTTCAGAACACTGCTTAATGAATTGTCAACCCCTGTTGCCACAACAATTAATGAAATGGTTGCTACAAACTTGACTAAGCTTCCTCTACAATATCGGGATTTTGCAGATGTCTGTGACAAGAAAAATGCTGATCAGCTTCCACCCCACAGGCCTTATGATTGCCCAATAGAGCTGTTGCAGGTGGCTGCTATCCCATTTGGCCGTATATATTCCCTTTCTGAGCCTGAATTGAAAGCTCTTCGTGAATACATACAAGAAAATCTTGCCAAAGGCTCCTATATTCTTTGTAGAAAAGAAAGATGGCCTACGGCCATGCGTTGATTACAGGGACATTAATAACATTATTGTTAAAAACCGCTACCCCTTGCCTCTCATTCCTGAACTTTTGGAGAGACTTCGCTCAGCTAAAATATTTATGAAACTTGATCTTCGGGGGGCATATAATCTGGTTCACATAAGACCAAATAATGAATGGAAAACAGCTTTCAGAACCAGGTACGGGCATTACAAATATCTAGTAATGCCATTTGGGCTGTGTAATGCCCCTGCAACTTTCCAGCATCTTATCAATGATGTACTACGAGATCTCCTGGATCAGTTTGTCATGGCATATTTGGATGATATCCTAATACTTTCTGATAATCTTGAAAACCACAGAAAACAGGTCCGTATAGTTCTGGAGCGCCTTCGTACCCACCACCTATACATTAAACTGGAAAAATGTGAATTTGAACAAACAGAAATTCAATTCCTGGGGAATGTAATAACTCCCAAAGGTTTAAGTATGGACGCAAGTAAAATTAAAGCTGTGCTGCACTGGCTAATCCCCAAGAATTAAAAAGATATTCAGAGATTTGTGGGTTTGCCAATTTTTACAGGCGTTTCATTAAGAATTTTTCTGCCGTTATTACACCGATCACTGAACTTACACGTAAAGGGACTCCTTTTCAGTGGTCCGATAAGGCTGATACCGCTTCTGATTCAGCTGTTGGTCCTATACTGTCTCAAAGGACTGGACCTAAGATGCTGTTACATCCGTGTGCCTTCTATGCCCGCCAGATGGTGCCAGCAGAAAGAAACTATGACATAGGGAATAAAGAAATATTGGCTATAAAAGCTGCCTTCGCCAAATGGAGACATCTCTTGGAGGGAGCCAACCATCCAATCACAAAAATCTGGAATGTATTCGATCAGCTAAGAGATTGTCAGCCAGACAAGCACGCTGATCCCTATTCTTCTCGAGGTTTAATTTTTTGGTTACATACCGTCCTGGCTCCAAGAATGGTAAGGCGGATGCCTTGTCTAGAATAGCTGACCCCCTCCATACTACCGTAACCAAGACCACCATCTTGACGGAGGATATATTTATAGGAGTCACATTTCGTTCTGATCTGATGTCTCGCATTAAAAAGGGCTACGCTGAAGACCCAGTTCTTCGTGATCCTCCTTGTGATCTCCATATGACGATGCTTAATGGGTTTTGGATTTTTCAACAACGTCTGTTTGCTCCGGAGTCAGTGCGATTGGACCTTTTACATCTCTACCATGACTCAAAACCAGCAGGTCATCTAGGAATCCGAAAGACACAAGAGCTACTCGCCCGATCCTTTTGGTGGCCCAAGTATTATGAGGATGTTAAGAAGTATGTGTCCTCTTGTGATGTATGTGCCAGACATAAGACTCCTCGCTCATCCCCTGTTGGCTTGCTTCAGCCTCTTCCGATTCCTCATCGTCCCTGGGGATCTATATCCATGGACTTTATTGTGGAACTACCTCCCTCTAAGGAACACACTACCATTCTTGTTGTTGTGGACAGGTTAACTAAGATGGGTCATTTCATATCAGCTCGTGGTCTCCCTTTAGCTAAACAGATGGCTGACCTGGTTATTCGGGAAATATTTCGCTTGCATGGAGTGCCTGATGAAGTAGTTTCTGACAGGGGAGTTTTTGGAAACATTTTTGTTCTAATCTAGGTATTAATGTAAATCTGTCGTCAGCTTTTCATCCACAAAGTAATGGACAGACTGAGCGACCAGACTTTGGAGCAATATTTGTGGTGCTATATTAGTTACCTGCAGGATTACTGGCTGGATTTTCTACCCAGGGCGGAGTTTGCCTATAACAATGCCCAACACTGCTCCACTTCTTTGAGCCCATTTTTTGCCAACTATGGTTAACATCAAACCTTTCTAGTGAGTCTCCCAATTACTACTTCCATTCCTGCAGTCACTGATCGGCTAACCACCTTACGAGATTCCCAAGACCTGTTGAAGGAGACTCTTTTGAAGGCTCAGGAATGTTTCAAGAGAGCTGCTGATAGGCATAGAACGGAGGCCCCAGTTTATCATGTTGGTGACAAGGTTTGGCTGTCAACAAGGAATCTTAAGCTTAAGGTTCCTTCTCATAAATTGTGTCAGAGGTTCATGGGACATTTTGAGATCATCGCTCAGATCAATGCTGTCACTTTTCGTTTGCAACTTCCAGATTCCATGAGAATACATCCGGTGTTTCACGTTGCACTGCTGAAACCTTTCCATGTTAACACTTTCCCTGGCCAAGCCCTGCCTGCCCCACCTCCAGTCCTCGGGGATGGTGAGGATGAATACGGGGTGGAGAAAATTCTGGACTCCAGAATCTTCCGCAACAAGCTTCAGTATCTGGTCCGCTGGAAAGGCTATGGTGAGGAGGAGAGTTCGTGGGAACCAGTGGACAATATTCACGCTCCTGATCTCCTTCGGTCATGTGCAGTACCCTGCTGAACCGGGTAATAGGGCATCGAGAGGCTGCACCTATAGAGGCGGGGGTAATGTGAGGAATTTACTCTGCTGGGTTTTGAACCCTGGTCCCCAGGCTGCTGAACCTCTTCCCTACCACTGTGCCAGCCTGCCTTTGTGAATTTCATTGAGATCTGATAACCTTGATTCTGCTAGCAATAGTATCAGTGCCTAAGTCTCTTCAGCTGTGCCTGGTCAGGTGTCTGGTCCTTGGCCTATATAAGGCATTTCCTGTCAATGTACCTTGCCAGATTATTGTGGTTCCTGTTCCCTTCAATAAAGCTTGTTCCTGTT
Organism: Discoglossus pictus; assembly: GCA_027410445.1. Classification (NCBI taxonomy): domain Eukaryota; kingdom Metazoa; phylum Chordata; class Amphibia; order Anura; family Alytidae; genus Discoglossus; species Discoglossus pictus. Next base: position 136,290,558 of record CM050163.1, on the reverse strand, counting down.
TCACCTACAACTTGCTTAATTGGATTATTGCTGACCTAGGCTGCTGGTCTCCAAAACCTTGTGATTCCTATATCATTACAGTGGGAGTCTAAGGTCCCTGACTGTTTCCAAGCTGCCTTCTTCTAGGTCATCTGCTTCTTTTTGGACACACCTAACAGCTGTTTACCCTCACACAAGTGGCTTTATCAAAGGCTATCAACTTGTCTGCAATGTTTTTAAGGTTTAAATAGCCCTTTGTCACTTAATGATGGTGTCAGTACCACTAGTCATGTGATCATGTATTTTATTTGAGTGGAGCCTCCTGATGGGTTGGAATAAAACACATGAGAGGCATCCTTGTAACAAGGGAGGCTTCCTAGGGCCCATCTCACTTCAAGCTCCATGATGTATCACTTTAGCTTATTGGACAAACTATTCATGTTGTTAATACTGTTAAGATTCTTCCTGTATATATCTTCTCTGTATTCTTGCCAACTCTTTATTATCTGATCTGCTTCAGTTAAGTCCCTATTATTTTTGTCTTTTATCATGCCAATTTAGCATGAAAGGTTTCTTTTGAGATTCCTAATTTTCTTGAAGTGATCTGTTATCTCTTCTATCTCTTTACTTTGATCACTATAGAATGTCTCCTTGCCTCGTCTTGTTATCTTCTGGAATTCTGCATTCAGTTGGACAAATCTTTACCTATCTCCACCATCTGTTGCTTTATTTATTTACTGCGCTACTTTTGAAAGCCTCATTAGATAGCCAGTTTACCTTCTTCTTTTTCTTTCTTTTGGGGATATTATTTGTTTCTGTTTTCTGAAAATGTCACAAACCTCTGTCCAAAGTTGCTTAGGTATTCTGTATACCACATATAGTCTCGTAAATCTATTATTTACCTCCACTGCATATTTACTAAGGACATTATTTATTTCATATCTGTTCTGTCTGAAGATTTTCCCTTTTTTCACAGTTTAATTCTGAACTTTACAATATGAAGCTTATGATCTGAGCTACTGTCAGCTCCAGGTTTTTGCTGACTTTGTAGAGCTCCTCCATCTTTGGCTACAACATATAAAGTACATTTTTTTCTATATTGTTTAGTCATGTCCATGTGTAGAGTGATCTCTGAGGCCTCCATTCAATTGCAAGCCCGCAACTCGATAGCTGTAGTCTACATGTCTGCAGGTGTGTTGTGGGCTCCTGTTCGTCTCCATTTTCGATGCTATTCAATTGAGCAAGGGCACAAGTTATGGGACGAAGCCTCAAGCCTGTAAATCCCTAACCCGGCCGCAAACTGTTAAGGGGCTAGCCGAGATGCGATTGGCCGTTACAATCCAATAGCAGTATAACGTAGTGTGACACAGCCTCTCAGCCAATAGAAAGCGGTCTAGCCGCAGATGAGTGACAGAGGGAGATTATAAATTTGCATTCCACCTGCCCATGCATTCACTGTGTTGTATTTTCTGACGAAGTAGCACAATAGGTAGAAGAGGAGGCATCATCTAATAACTGTGTCCTAACTGGCTGGGCTACTCAGGATTGTGGTGGGCCAGAGCACATTCCGGGGAGTGAGCGAGGAGGCCATGCGATGAGCTCTGGTCCTCAGCCCCACCTCCTCCACCCCAGAGGCATCCCACTGCCACCCGCAGCCTGGCCCCTCCTCTCATCCCACCATGGCTCCGCCACTGCAGGTGTTGCTACCTCCCATTTCTCACATTCCTTTAATGACAGCCACCACTACCCCCCCCCCCCCTAACATGTAGCTCCCACAATCTTAAAGCTATCATAAAGCCAGATAGCTAAGACAAGATTCTTGTTAGCTGAAATGTAGATAAGTACCTTTATGGCAGTGGACTTGCAAAGTCTCATAATGGCATGTTAATGACAGCTAGCATTAATATATGTACTAGTGAAGCATGCAATCCTGACCTCAATGTCAGTCTGAGAACAGACTCTTTGGTCTGATGTCAGTAACAGTGAATCTGACTGCTGACCTTTGTGTCCTCTCCCTATTAATGGGTATTTTCCCATATTGCTGATTATCAAGAGACTTAGCTAATAGTTAGTAATGCTTGCAGATAGGAGTCAGGTGAGTTGGTATATTGTTACAATTACAGGATTTTGCACTGCCCTGTACATGCATTTAGATTATATTTTTGTATTCTCCTCCGTGTTTATTTAGTTGACCACTTTTTTTCAGATTTTTGTTTTGTCACCACACTGTATGTGTGAAACTGGATTGGATTACACAGTCCGGAGGTTAAATCATCTGTTTCATTGAGCAGATCTAGACAAGTTGTAAGTGCTATGCACATTTAGGGTTTCTTCAATTAAATAGTGTGATTTGTGATAATCCTTTTTTTCATCAGATTCCAGTTGCAGTGGTGTAGTTACCCCAAGTGACCTTGGTAGGTGTTATGCATCATGCTTATTCTAGACTATCACATTACCCCCTGTAGGTACCCCCTTTTTACCACAAGCCTCTTGCTCTCCCATGATCCGCCCAAACCACACCTATGATATTAATGCACAGTCTTGACCATTTCTGATTGTGCTCTGTGTATGAAATAAAGCTTTGTTATGACATGCTCACCTACAGCGGCCCTACATGGTATAGCTCACAGCTTCATTCAGGTACACAAGCCCCTTCACCACCACTACTTAGCAATCCAGAAGGGGAACAGAGGACATACAGCACACTAATGTAAATTGATGAATAGCAAAACATTATGGGAGGGCACCAAATGATAATGGGTATACATCTTAGCACATGGCCACCAGCAATGGCGTGGGACTTTCCCGGTTGGGTATAGTGGAGATTAGCCCCTGATGGAGGTAAATTGGCTGTTGATCCACGTGCCTCCATGTGGGTTAGAGTAGATTAGTGTGGTGTATGTTCCCCTGGTCCCCTTGTGGATTGCTAAGTGGTGGTGGTGAAGGGGCTTGTGTACCTGAATGAAGCTGTGAGCTATACCATGTAGGGCCACTGTAGGTGGGCAGCTCATAGCAGAGAGGTTAGACAAATCACAGTCCACTAAAGAAGGAAATAGCAACCCACTCCAGTATCTTTGTCATGCAAACCTTGTGGATATGCACAGACAGAAACATTGTGAAATGTTCCCCTGGTGACTGATATATACCATGTGGCGGTGTAATTTGGCCACTATTTGTTGTCCCAATGTAGATGTGATGAGTGAAATGTATATGAGATGATCATTGTATTTTAAGGGTCCACATTAGAGCCTCTGTGCAGGGGTGTAGGTGCCAGAATAATTCTGTGGGGGTTACAGCTCATACATACATACAAAAATAGAAAAATCTGGGGGGGGGGGGGATTTGTCCCCCCATTCCCCCCAGTTCCTACACCCATGACTCTGTGAGTGTGAAAGGGTTAATATGTCAGCCATTTGCATGTATTTGTGTTGCAATTTAATGAGGTAGTGTGTCTTTAATAGCTTTCAGAATGTTGCAGCATGGCTTTTCATATTGGCATGTGCATGACCATTACAGCCTATGAGGAAAATAAAATTGAAATGTTTTAGTATATTTGATAGTTGGGTTTTGCGCTTGTAATTCTAATTGCCTTCCATTGCTTTCCCCATATTTTAAAGTGCATTGGTGTCTTTATATTGTCATTTGCAGTGTTACAAACTGGTTTGGAAACCCTTTGGGGTTCCTATTTGGAACCATAAGCTTTGGGCTGCCATTTGGCATTAGCAAGCTTGATTGTGGCTGTGGTATTGAGCTATTTTTGCAACTGAGTAGCTATTTGCAATTTTTGCGATCGGAAGTCATGCAGCCTTGATAGGTCAAAGGCTTCAGGAGGCTGTAAGTTACAAGTTTAACCATAGCCATTTTTTCAAGCCTGTAACTTGTAAGCCATTTGGAGCCCGCAAACAGACGCTAGTTGAATAGCAAAATAACTTGCAACCTCACTTACGGGCTACCAGATCATCCGAAAGGTCAATTGAATGAGGCTCAAGGTGTTTGCAATGACCAGGAAATTGTTTTAATAGGATTCTACTATTTTCTGACCTGTTTCATTTTGTACTTCAAGGTAAAACTTGCCCGTAATACCAGGTATCTTTTGGTTCTCTGCTTTAGCATTCCAATCTCATATGATAAGTGGCCAATCAGAGGGCAGGTACAACAATGTATCACATGAATAAATGTATGTATGAATCACATGGGTTCTGGCATAATTTCCTTTGGTTTCGTCGTTCCTGCTGTTTCAAGGAATATGTTTATCCAAAAAAAAAGGTATCACTATATACTGCAATACTCTGATTATTCATGCTCTTTCAAAGAAAGATCGAGTGGTAATATATATGACTATTCCATATACACAATGTGAAGGGATTCTCGTCCTCCAGGACCCTCATGACACAAAGTCTAACCACATTAAACCTACTAAACCCTATTATGCCCTAACCCTAACTGTGCCTATTTAACTTCATCTAGGCCTATTTAACACCATATAGCCTATATAACCCCTTCAAGGCCTGTTTAACCCCATCTAAGCCTATTTTACCCCTTCTAGCCCTTTTTAGCCCCATCTAAGCCTATGTAACCCCATCTTAGCCTTTCTAACTCCATCTAAGCCTATTTAACCCATCACTTATGGGGGTCTATACAGACCGCCATAAGCCTCTATGTAACCCCATCACTTATGTGAGTCTATACAGACCCCCATAAGCCTCTATTTAACCCCATCACTTATGGGGGTCAATATAGGCCCTCATGAGACTAAAATTAAACCCCTGAATCCAATAGTCATTTATAGACCCATATAGGACACTATTAAACCCTAGGTTAACCCTACAAGTGCCATGAGGGTCCTCCAGGACCCTCATGACACAAAGTCTAAGCACTATACTATTAACCCTAACCACACCCCATTAACCCTAACTAAACCCTATCAACCCCAATTGTCCCCTTTTAACCCTATCTGTGCCTATTTAACCCCATCTAGGCCTATTTAACCCCTTCTAGCTCTTTTTAACTCCAGCTAAGCTTATGTAATCCGATCTTAGCCTACCTAACCCCATCTAAGCCTATTTAACCCATCACTTATGTGGCTCTATACAGACCCCCATAAGCCTCTATGTAACCCCATCACGTATGGGGGTTCTATATAGACCCCTATATACCTCCATCTAACCCCATCACTTATGGGGGTCCATAACAACCCCTGTAAGCCTCTATTTAACCCAATCAGTTCTAAAAGGGTCTACGAAGACCCTTATAGGACAATAAGAACCTTATTATTAACCCCATAAGTGCCATGAGGGTCCTCCAGGACTCTCATGACACTAAGAACAAACATTGAACTACACTATTCCCCCATTAAACCACTAAATCTAAACCAACTGCCCTCTACCCTAACCTATCAACCCCTACCTACCTAACACCTACCCTAACCTATTAACACCTACACGACCTACCTAACCCCATATTAAACCCCCCACCCCACTAATTACAAAAATAAAAAAGCCTAAGTTACAAAAAAAAAAGAAAAACCTAGGTTACAGAAAATAAAAAAGCTAAGTTACTGAAAATAATAAAGTACAATACAAAAAATAATAAAAGAACCTTACACAACCCCCCCTCTACAGAAAATAAAAACAGAATCACGCACCTGAAAGAAAAAACATGCACAAATACACATCACATCACATTACATCAACAAATACAGTTAAAATATACCCCGAACTACATACTATTAACCCCTACCTACATACATTACACCTCTAACTACATACTATTAACCCCTAACTACATACTATTAACCCTAACTACAATACATTACCCCATAACTGCAATATCTAACTCCCTAACTATAATACATTACCCCTAACTTCAATACCTACCCCCCTATCTACAATACATTACCCCTATCTACAATGCATTAACATAATCTACAATACATCAACCCTATCTACATTACGTCAAAAACCCTAAATCTAACCTAAAATAAATAGACCACTTACCTTGCCTAGATGTACCTTCAGTGATGACAGGTTTCCTGGTGCAGGTCACACCCCCTAGGAACAAGAAAACATAACACTTGTAAAAAATAAACACAACATGAAAAAATAAACATTCTAAATATTAAACTTACCTTTTTGCAATGTCCCTGTCCTTCTTCTTGTCTTCTCCGGCTGGGCCACTGGAAAAAAATAAACATTACATTAGTACACATAAACACAACATAAACAACAATAAACATACTATATATTAAACTTAACCTTGGAGCAATGTCCTTCTCCTCTTCTGCCTCGGCTGGGCACTTGAAAAAATCTGCTGCTCTAAAAAAAAGAGAAAACGAACGGAGCTCTTCCCTGGAGGAGCTTATCGACACTAATGAGGCCACTAGCACTTCTTCTGGTAGAAAAACTGTAATGATTTGCAGAAAACGCTTTCAATCAAAAGTAAGCCAAACGGAAGGTTTATCCCATTCTGATTAGCTAATGGACCTGTCACTATTTTTTAAACCAATCAGAAGGTAATATTGCATTCAGCCAATCAGAATGGGATACACCCCACAGAGTGATTGGCTGAAGGAATCTGTACCTTATAATTGGCTGCAGTCTGATTGACAGGGACAACAGCCAATCAGAAGGTGCTATTATCTTCAGCCAATCACAATGAGTTACTCCCCGTGGGGGTGTATCCCATTGTTATTGGCTCCAATCATCTGTGTCTTCTGATTGGCTGTTGTCACTGTCAATCAGACTGCAGCCAATCAGAAGGTGCAGGTGCCTTCAGCCAATCACTCCGTGGGGTGTATCCCATGGTGTATCCCATTGGTTTATACCTTGGCGCCTTATGATTGGCTAAAATTTCCTTGACAGCGTTTTCAAGCCATTCTGGTTTATCTACCTCATTAGTGTCGGGGAGCTCCTCCAGGGAGTTGTTTTTTCTGTTTTTTTTTTCAGAGCGGCACATTTTTTCAAGGGCCCAGCCGGGGCAGAAGAGAAGAAAGACGGGGACATTGCACTAAGTTTAATATATAGTATGTTTATTGATATTTATGTTGTGTTTATTTGTGTACTAATGATTTTTTTTTTCCAGAGGCCCAGCTGGAGAAGACAAGAAGAAGGATGGGAACATCATAAAAAGGTAAGTTTAATATTTAGAATGTTTAATTTTTCATGTTGTGTTTATGTTTTACTAATGTTATGTTTCTTTTGTTCTTAGGAGTTCGACCTCCGCCCTGGATACCCGTTGTCACTGAAGGGACATCTAGGCAAGGTAAGTGGTCTTATTTATTCTATTTTAGGTTAGATTTAGGGTTTTTAATGTAATGTAGATTGGGTTAAATGTATTTTAGATAGGGTTGATGTATTGTAGATAAGGTTAATAAATTGTAGATAGGGTTAATGTATTGCAGATAGGGTTAATATATTGTAGATAGGGTTAATGAATTGAAGATAGGGTTCATGTATTGTAGATAGGGTTAATGCATTGTAGATCGGGTTGATGTATTGTAGATAGGGTTAATGCATTGTAGATAGGGTTAAAGCATTGTAGATAAGGGTTATGCATTGAAGATGGGGTTAATGTATTGTAGATATGTTTAATGTATTGTAGAAAGGGTTAATGCATTGTAGAGGGGTTAATGTATTGTAGATAGGGTTAATGTATTGAAGATAGGGTTAATGTATTGTAGATAGGGTTAATGCATTGTAGATGGGGTTAGGTATTGTAGATAGGGTTAATATTTTATAGATAGGGTTAATGTATTGTAGAGATGTTTGAATGCATTGTAGATAGGGCTAATGTATGTAGTTTAATGCATTGTTGATAGGGTTATTGTATTATAGATATGGTTAATGCATTGTAGATAGGATAAAGGCATTGTAGATAGGGTTAATGTATTGTAGATAGGGTTAAAACATTGAAGATAGGGTGATGTATTGTAGATACGGTTAATGCCTTTAAGATATGGTTAATGTATTGTAGATAGGTTTAAAGTATTGTAGATAGGGGTAATGTATTGTAGTTAGAGGGTAATGTTTTATAGTTAGGGGGTTAGGTATTGTAGTTAATGGGTAATGTATTGTAGCTAGGGGTTAATAGTATGTAGTTAGGGGCTAATTGTATATAGTTAGGGGTATATTTCAACTCTATTTATTGATGTGATGTGATGTATATTTGTGCATGTTTTCTCTCTCAGGTGCGTAATTCTGTTTTTTATTTTCTGCAGTGGGGGGCATTGTTTTTTATTTTCTGTAACTTAGCTTTTTGTTATTTTTTGTAACTTAGGTTGTTTTGTTTTTTGTAATTAATGGGGTGGGGGGTTTAATAGGGGTTAGGTAGGTAGTGCAGGTGTTAATAGGTTAGGGTAGGTGTTAGGTAGGTAGGGGTTGATAGGTTAGGGTAGAGGGGGTTGGTTTAAATTTAGTATTTTACTAGGTGGGAATAATTTAGTGTACTGCAATATTTGTACTTAGTGTCATAAGAGTCCTGGAGGACCATCATGGCAATTATGGGGTTAATAATAGGGTTCTCATTGTCCTATTAGGGTCTTCATATACCGTTATGGGACTGATTGGGTTAAATAGAGGCTTACAGGGGGGTGTATTGACCCCCATAAGTTATGGGGTTAGATAGGCTAGATGGGGTTACATAAGCTTAGATGAGGTTAAATAGTGCTAGAATTGGTTAAATATGCATAGTTAGGGTTAAAGGGGGACAGTTGGGGTTGATCGGGTTTAGTTAGGGTTAATGGGGTATTGTTAGGGTTAATAGTGTAGTGCCCATACTTTGTGTCATGAGGGTCCTGGAGGACCCTTATGGCACTTGTAGGGTTATCCTAGGGGTTAATAGTGTCCTATAGGGGTCTATATAGACCCCTATTGGACTGTGGAGGTTAATTGTAGTCTCATGGTCTATAGAGAGCCCCATGAGTGATAGGGTTAATAGGGGCTCATGGGGCTCTGTATAGAGCCCCATGAGTGATGGGGTTAATTTGAGGTGCCTGTGGGGGTGCTTATAGTACCCCTGTGGCAGGAGTTAATTGATTAATTTATCGCAGGTCATTTAAGGTCCTTTAAGGTCCTTTCATGACTCGCTGCAGGAAATTTGAAATGTTAAATCCAGCGGGGCTCCCGACCGATCTTGCTGCAAGGGTAAACGTAGAGACACTGCGGTGGTCCTGATGGGGCCCCCCAGCATTGGGGGTTAATGTTAGGTGCCGCGGGGGTACTTACAGTAATTGGGTTAATCATTTTTGTGCTGCAGGACCCACGCGCAGGGAATTTAAATGTTTGAAGTGCTGCAGGGTCCCGATTGGGACCCCTACAGCAAGGGTTTAATATAGGGACACTGCAAGGGTCCCAATCGTGACCCCTGCAGCAAGGGGGGAGTTAATGAGTTGCTGGGATTGGGTTGCAGCCCGACACGGCTTACGGCCAACTGCATGGTTTGCGATCGGCCGTAAGGGGGACCTCCTTGCAAAGAATCACGGAGTTATGGTCATTTTACGGCCATCATTTAAATGAGGCCCTAAGTCCCCATTGCCTGTGTGTGGCTGTAATTACTGTCTTCTCTCACACACACACTTTATGTTGGAAGGTACTGGGTGCCTCCATAGGCACATTGGCGCTGTATACAAAACAATGTTTCATTAGTATTAATGAAACAGGAAAGGGAAGACTTTTAATAAACTTTTGGAAACCCTAAAGCTTCCATATACCTTTAATATAGAACCAGACTGCATAAAAACATTAAATATTCAAGTATTCACACTTATTATTTCACAAAGACTTTGAAATAGGAATATGTTAGTTTGTAGGTTTTCATTTGAACAAGGAATTTAATAGCTCTGATATTCTGTAATTATATGAATGCATTGAATAAAAAAATGAGTCATGTATTGTCAAGAGGATAATATGCAAAAAAAAAAAAAAAAAAACATAATTGCATCTCTGCTTACTGTAAGAAATAAATTGTGCACTGCAAACAAATAAACAATCATTTATCAGTGACAACACTGTAGCCCTAGTGGGTGATGTCACTTTTGAAAGAGGTGTGTTAAGGAAGCAAAGCAAAGACAGCTATAAAGAAGAAAGCATATTGTGTTTTATGGTACACTGCACCTGCTTCTAGTCAAACATTTTCCATCAATTTCTTTTTGATAGAAAAGTCCTGTCAGATAATGAGTCACACTGTAATCATATCAGCATGTACTGTATGTCTACCACAGCGCTACCAGCTTTTAGTTGAGATTTGCTGCTGCTCAATTTAGACTAATTTCAGGTGATTGTTATACTCTATAGGCCATGAAAAGCTGTCAAAGTTGCACAGATAGGTGGAAAGAAAGATTGTGTTATGCTTTTTTGCGGAATGTATAAATAGGTATAAATGAGGCATAGAGAATGACACTAATTGCATAAAACCACAAAAGTAGACCTGCTGTCTGCCAGAGAGCTTTCCTAGTCTCTACATGTAATTAGTAACTTGATATAAAGGCTATGCCTGCTTACAAAGTATATAGATTACTGTTCCTAAAAATCCCTGAGGCTTAATATTAGATGATCTTAAAAAATCCACAGGAATACAATTTTTTTACTTTTTGTCACTTCCATGTATAAGAAGTTTACATAGATTGATATATTTAATGTAAGCAAATTGGAGAAACAACTCAAGTAGAAAAATAAGAAATAACAGGGAAGTAATTTTATACTGCCCTAGGTCCATTCAAATGCCAGTAAACCGGGAGAACAGGAGGAGCATCATTGTGGAATCCTTAAACCAAAATGTTTTGGGCTCAAAACATATATATATATATATATATATATATATATATATAGGTTCTAAAAATAATAGTTTACATCTTACATATGATCTGTGTATATGGTCCCGGGATGTAGGATGTGATTGCTTGTTTTGGTATTTTTCCACCCATTTTTCCACCCATAAATAAAGACTTCGTACTTATAAAGTCTCTAAAGCCGGTGGATTCATCATTAAATTAAAAAAAAAAGCTTACATTTTAAAAAATAAAAAGCTAGCTAGTAGTAAATAATAATACCATGTGAATGTGTTAATAACAAAGTTAGCACCAGTCAATTTCAATATGTCAATTTTAATATTTACAAGTACACGTACTTCATCTGAATCTTAGCAAAAGCAAATGTATACAAAACAGTGATAGATCATCCAACTCTGTGCACTTATTGGCAAATGATTGCAGCTGTATATGTATTAAAACCTAAAATGTATTCTATCTATTCTTATTTAAAAGTAATCTAAATAAGTAAATTGAAATTACTGGAACTGCACTGCATACTATGGGCCTCATTCTATTATCGGCCGTAAATCGGCCGTAAGGCTGCGATTCCTTGCGGGGGTTCAGTTAACTCGCGATTCTATTATACGGCCCCGCAAGGATCTCCTTTTACGGCCGGCCGCATATCTTGGAACCGGCCGTAAGCTGTGAAATATAAAAACTCAAAAATAAATTCAAGCCTGCACTGTACAGCTCTGTAAATGCTAGGGATCATATTGGGGGACATGAGGATTAAAAGGAACCCACTCTCAAGCTTGCACATCTGCCCAAACCCGAGTTCAAATTAACTGTTTATTTTCCGGCTGCGGCGTGGGTGTGTCTGAGGTGCTCCAAGCACTCTGGACTTTTTACATGGATATTTTACGGATATTAAAAATAAAATATTTTACGGATTTGAGTACAGGATAATTATGTGCTATTTTTTCTAACACCTAAAATCCCTTTATAGTCTTCGCAAAGTGCAGGATGGCTTTATTTAAGCTATTTTATGTGCTTAATTGGTGCTAGCGAGACCTCTTTCCTGCAAGTAAGCTGCGGCTCACTTTTAGCCTTGCAGAGAGGTTTCCCGGAGGAATTGAATTGCAAAACTCTTGCGGCCGTTTTAGATCAAAGGCTTTCCTCCGGCGCGAGCAACGGCTGTGGCCGCTAATAGAATGAGGCCCTATACATTTAGGGTCATAGGGGATAATTAAACAGTTTCAATAGTCACTTCATCAACAGCAAAATTGTGTGAAATTAAATTTGAGCTTCTCACAACAAGGGCATGTATATATATTTTTGGGGGGGTTTCAATTTTTTTGGTATCAATATTTATTTGGCATGCTGTGGAGTAATAATTCATTTAATTCACAATCTTCATGTGTTACTTAGTACTGTATACTCTGAAAGAGAGATGTGACCCTGTAGATACTAATTAACATTAAACTTTTAATATCAATATGCATGTCCCGAGCTCCAATGTTAATAGCACCTGAACTCAAGCTTCATTTAACACAGTCTACCAGAAGTATTATAAATTAATTTCTGATCTGGTCAGAAGACACCCAATCAATTCAAAAAGTTAGAAAAAGTAATTCTGATAATTATATATAATCAAATGACCAAAACATTAATTGGTAGAACACAATATTGACTGGAATCAAACCCAGGTGACAGTGGTGAAAGCACTGAATCCTAACCACTGGACCAACAGGTAACCTTTGAACCACAATGAATAAAACATATTAACATCAAAGGGACATATAATATAACATAATTAGTTCCAATCTCATATTATAATTGTCAAACTGCGAGTTGACCTCACGCTTTTGAGCCTTGCGAAGCGAGGCGAGCAGTTGAGGCATTGAAGCATGTGGGACTTAGTCTGAAATGAGCGCCAAAGGCGCTCCTGCAAGCCTCGCAGTGCAAGGCGAACAGTTGAGGCATCGAAGCACGTGGGACTTAGGCTGAAATGAATAATTAAGCAGCCGGGCAGCACTGAGGCTGCAATGAGCACTAAAGGCGCTCATTGCAGCCAGCGGCCCCATCACACAAGCGAGCTTGGGGGAAAAAAAATACGACCTAGGAAAAATACGAAGTTAACAGCCAACGCGCAGGAATCAAAAAACATGAAAAACAAGAAAAATAATTAAAAAAAACATAAAAACACACTTACACACAGCACAGGGGGAGAGCTAGGAAGCATGGGAGTGAGGTTGCAAGCAATTTTTAGCCTTATTTGTTGTGTTTCGTCACTTGAAAATCGGCTAAGCGAGAAAAAATAGGGGACGAAAAACGTAAACATTTCTGAAACTGGATGAAAAGGAGGCAGAGCAGAGCCAAGCACGCGGGACTTAGAAAATACACGATGGCAAAGACACTAACACTTACACCAACAACACAAGGTACATGGGACTTAGAAAATACACAATGGCAAAGACACTAACACTTACACCAATAAAATACGACTTTGGAAAAATATGAATTTACCAGCCGAACCGCGGAAATCAAAAAGCACGAAAAACAAGAAAAATTATAAAAAAATTTAAAAACACACTTACACACATCACAGGGGGAGAGCCAGGAAGCATGGGAGTGAGTTGTGTTTTGTCACTCGAAAATCAGCTAAGCGAGAAAAAAATTGACGGACGAAAAACTTAAATATTTCTGAAACTGTATGAAAACGAGGCTGAGCAAAGCTAGGCACGTGAGACTTAGAAAATACACGATGGCAAAGACACTAACACTTACACCAACAACGCCAGGCACACGGGACTTAGAAAATACACAACGGCAAAGACACTAACACTTACACCAACAAAATTCGACCTTGGAAAAATACGAATTTAACGGCCGAACCTCAGAAAAAGAAAACCACGAAAAACAAGAAAAATAATAAAAAAAACATAAAAACACACTCACACACAGCAAAGCGAGAGAGCCAGGAAGCATAAGAGTGAGGTTGCAAGAAATTTTGAGCCTTATTTAACATGTTTCGTCACTCGAAAATCGGCTAAGCGTGAAGAAAAATGGTGGATGAAAAACGTAAACATTTCTGAAACAGGATGAAAACGAGGCTAAGCAAAGTCAGGCATGCGGGACTTAGAAAATACATGACGGCAAAGACAATAACACATACACCAGATAAGCCAGGCACGCAGGACTTAGAAAATACACAATGGCAAAGACACTAACACACCAACAACGCCAGGCACGCGGGACTTAGAAAATACACAACGGTAAAGACACTAACACCTACACCAACAACGCCAGGCACGCAGGACTTTGAAAATAAAACAAACGGCAGTCAGCACCCCCCACACAAACAGCCAGCAGACACACAGAAGAGAAACACATAGTGAAGGGACAGGGGGGAGATGCTGGAAAGAGACACATGGCATTCCCAAGCATAAAACTTGAAGGTTAATGATCCCTGCAACAGTAGACGGGAGGAAAGGTTCACAATGAGCGACAAAGGCGCTCAGCGTGGGGGCTGGCGATGAGCGGTGAAGGTGCTCAGAGAAGCAAAAGCCTCACATTGTGTGGCAAACAGCATTTTATGACTGTCATTTTTTGACGGTCAATTCGCTAGTCACATATATAGTTGTGGTAGTGTGAATTTGTTGGTAACGTTATGTTAAAAGATACGGGGTTGCTCATGCGCAATGATCGTTGAAGGCGCTCATTGCGGGCCTCTCAGTGAGTGTCGTCGGTGCTCATCATAAGGATCACACAACTTTGCTGCAATAAGCGACGAAGATGTTCATTGCTGGGTTCACCATGAGCGCAGCAGGTGCTCATATCGAGGCTCGCACAACTATGCTGCAATGAACGCCTTCGGCACTCATTGCAGACCTCGCAATTGTGCCCTTTCAGGGTCCTCTGTCCCGTTATAGCTGTAATTTGGCTGAGGACGGAGGATGGAAAGGGATTGTAGGCGCTCATGGCGATACCCGCGATAAGGACATTTGCCAAATAATTTACAAATTATCTTAAAAACCTAACACACAGCTCAGGGGGAGAGCCAGGGAGCCAGTGAGTGAGGTTGCAAGCTAAATTGACGCTAAATTGCTTTTTTTCGGATGTCGGCTTCAATGAGCCAAAAACTCCTTGCAGGTCGCAAATGCGCACCCTCGCAAAGTGAGGGGCCGCATTTGCGGAGGTGGAGGCTCCAATGTCGGCTGCAATGAGCCAAAAACTCCTTGCAGGTCGCAAATGCGGATCTTGCAAAACGAGGGCCGCATTTGCGGAGGTGGAGACTCCAATGTCAGCTGCAATGAGCCAAAAACTCCTTGCAGGTCGCAAATGCGGACCTTGCGAAATGAAGGCCGCATTTGCAGAGGTGGAGACTCCAATGCAGGCTGCAATGAGCCAAAAACTCCTTGAAGGTCGCAAATGCGGAGGTGGAGGCTCTACGTCGCCTCACTCGCAGTAACAAACAACCCAGAAAAGTAGGACTTTGAAAACAAAAAATACGACCCGTGAGAAAAAAAACAATAACGCTTAAAGAGGAAATACGGACTTAGATAAAAAAAATTCCGACCCGTGGGAAAAATAAATAGGAGGTCACAAAAATACAACCGAAATGCGTACATCAAAAAACACCAAAACCACAGAAAAATAACAAAAAACATAAAAAAAATACATCACATACAGCACTGGGGTAGAGCCAGGACATCTGGGGGTGAGGTTGCACGCAAATTAAAGTCGAATTTAAGGAGTTTCCCACTTGAAAATCGTCTAAGAGAAGAAAAAAAACGGCTGCCGAAAAAAATGAAAGCGAGGCTACACGACCCCAAATCGCAGAAAACACCAACAAGGACAAACGACTTTTAATTACGACCCGTGGAACTTATAATAAGAGGTTGCAAAAATACGAAGTTAACGGCCGAAATACATTCAAAAACAACAAAAGCACTACAATACATACAAACAAAACAAAACACGACATCTGCCAGTGAGGTTGCACGCTAATTAAAGTTGAATTTATGGAGTTTCGGAAATTGAACATCGTCTAATTGAGAAAAAAATGGCGGCCTTAAAAAATTAAAACAAGGCTACACAACCCCGAAATGCGCAAAACACCGCCAGGCACGTACGACTTTTGCCAGGGAGGTACAAAGTACTAAAATACACAGTTAGGAAGCACGAAAAATGCTCGCGAGCTGCTTAGCACATAGACAAACAATGCCATTTTACAACACTTACTTGCAACTAATAACAATCTAAAATGGTGCTTTACACAACTAAACCAACGGTTTGCCCTCGCGCACGCAGCATATTTCTAATGCACAGTTGGGACATTGATGACACTTTCTCCTCAGAGAAGTAACAGTCCAACTGTACATTGTATGCTGTAGGAAAATAAAAAGAGATACTTAGCTCTTCAGGCTATTCATTGCTGGTTGTATCAATTACAAATAGGTAAAGTATATTAATTTATTAAGTAAATAATTAATTATTATGGCAGTAAAACATGCAGGTTAAATGTTAATCAATTAGGTTCGGGGGTCCGATATGCGATCAGACTCGCACACCCTCAAAATACAGAATTATGAAAATAAATGCCAATACTGTTCTAGTCCATATGGGTGGCCAGATATGTATTAACTCATTGATACCTGAGATCAATTTAACCCCTAAATTAAACATAAACATTATTAAAATGTTTTGCCCATTTGCGAGCTTGAGACTGTTGTGCAATTAATTCTAATGTCTAACGTTGCTTTCCCCTTTTTTTACAGTGCAGTATTGATTTTTTTTATTTGCATTTACAGTGCTACGATCAGGTGTTTAACCCCCTTGTGGGTCCTCTCTAGCACTCGTAGGATTTTCTCCTTCATTTGCCATTTACGGGTGTGAAAACATTTGCAGGCTTGGTGAAATTGAGCAATTGAATATCGATTTGCAATTTTAGCTCTCGTAACTCTTGCGAAAGTGAAAGATCAAAGGCTTAAGGAGGCTGTAAATTACTGTTTGGCTGTTTAACCATCACAATTTTTTCAAGGCCGTAACTCGTAACCGTTTGGAGCCTGTAAAAAGACGCCAATTGAATAGCAAATTAGCTTGCAACCTCACTTAAGGGCTATAGTAACACTCAAAAGCTCAATTGAATCTGGCTCTTCGTTCTCTGCCATAGATGGAGAGTGCTGCTTGCAGAGATTTGACAATGAGCAGTGAATAATATTTTTCATAGATAATGATACATCTAATTATAATATTAATCAGCGGCACATGCATATTACCTAATTATATTCACCATTCATCCTGCAATTTTTACCTTGCTTAATTTTATCTAAACTATAAATTGTTACTTCATGCAAAAACAAAAGAACCGATTGTGAGGATTAAAACACATGAAAGTGTAACATCAGACATCAGGTCCTTTACAAGATTATTGAACAATCGTAATAGTATTTTAAAACATATACATAAAAAACTTTTTTTTACCAAAATAATGATCTATTTGGTGTATTTATTTGCAGCTTCTTTTGCTGAAAGCTTTTGTTTAGTTCTAATTAAGGTTTTTTTTCTGTGAGGCTGCCATGTGTGCAAAGTGTATGATCTGTCTGTTATGTTAATACTGTAAGTATTAATACAATGGCAATGTAGATGAGAGTATCAGCAGGGCCAGATTTCTCATAAGGCAAACTAGGCAGTAGCCTTGGGGCACCTCATTGAGATGGACACCACATTTACCTATAAAATTATTTTTTATTATGTTGTGTATTTTTTTTTTTTAATGGGCAACTTACATACTACCCTGATTAGAATGTGCATTTTATAGCAGAAGGGGAGTGTAATGATTGCCATGACCATCCTTTCGGTTCAGTAATTGTTATTGTTTTTTAATATGTTTTTATGTTAAGTTGATTACCTTATGTATGTTGGTTACTGTATGTTATGTTACTTCCCTGTGTGTGATTGACTTGTGATGTTGGATTCTGTATGTTGCATGTTTGGTTCATGAAGTGTTAAATAATTTAGAATGTTGTGTTGTCAGTCTGTAACTGTCAGAGAGAATCAGTTGAGATTCAGTTAGTTGGTAATGTGTGTCTCTGAGACGAAGCCAATCTGAAGGCAGTCACTTCTCTGAAGGCAGATACTTCTAACAGGAGAAATGAGTTAACCTAGCTATCAGTGACTCTGAGAAGATTCATATATATATGAAATAAAATATCTGGAAGATATGTATGTGTCATGTATGAAATAAGATATCTGGAAGACACATATATGTCAGACCACCAGGGATTATAGCTGTCCTGGTCCTGTACAACTACTGAAATGGATGTAAAGATGTTATGATGCCTTGCACATGAAACATTGCCAATGACTATTAGCAATTTATAAAACCCAGAAGATTTACAGACTATTGCAGAATGTTATACGTTCAAGTTTAAATGTGCATCTACTGAACCTGTTATGAATTACAACAGCAATAAAAGCAGTTCCTGATATTTTATAATGCTGAGCCTGCGTTCATATTTTTAAATACTACATCTAAGTAAGGGCATTTAAGAGACAGCAGCTGTCTTGGTGAAGGGACCTGAACGGTCTGCTGGATAAGTTTGGCCACAACAGCCTAATCAAGAGTGACTGAAGAAGCAGATCATAACAGGGAGGTTAAGAGAAGTAAGTGCCATTCAGTGCACATCCACCACCTAAAGGTATATTAAAGAGAATACAATATGCCTAGTGGGGGACCTTGAGCAACTGCACATTAATGACATAGTTACACTTCAGCCCCTTCTAGATTTCCATAGCAGCTGTTCCAACTCATGGGTTGGTTCTGTGACAGGCATCCTAGATACATGAATATATTTTGTATATATATTTTGTATATAACATTGTATTTCTGTTTATTTTTTTGGGCTACCCAAAGTAGTTTTATTATTTTCTAAAGTGTTAACTTCTTTCTCATAAGCACCATTGAAATCAAGAATTTCATTGGTTACAATTGCATTGATAAAGAGAAAATATGATACTGAAGTCATTTTTTCTTGCATGTTTTTAACAGAGCTTTGGTATGTTTTTAGTTCATCCTCTGAAAAGGAGGTATGAACTTGTATGAGATTCTGAATACTGCATGGGGTATGTTTATCAAACAGGGTTGAAAGTGGGCATAAGCACAGGTGGAATTTAACCATAAAATATTCCCATTTTTTCTGTTTTCTATTAAGGATATTAATTAATCAAGAAAGCAAAACTTTGTTCTAATTTTAATTTTACTTTTTAATCCCTACTTATTCCAACTTTGATAAATATAATTCTATTTGCCCATTTTAAAATGATTGAATTTTACAATCATTGTACAGCAAAGGTTTGTAGTATTTTTGTCATAGTTTTATCTACAATAGAGAGAGAGAAAAGTAAGTAATAAATTACACCCAGAATATTTTTTTAAATTATGTTAATTAGACCATTAGAACTGGTACTATATTATCAGGCAATATGTTTGCCTTTAAATTAGTAAAGTGTGACAAAAAAAGCCCCTCAAAAGTCACCTACTTTGCATCATCAGTTAGAGGGTGGAAAATCATGTAATTTTTTTTTTACATTTTTAAAATTGACCAAGAATTGACTTAGATATTGTCATTTTAGTGTAGCCCTTGAAACCCTCCCAGAAGAATCTGCATAAATAATAAGCCTGGAGTCTGTAACTGCTATATATTGTAGTACAGATTTACACTATATTTGAGAGCAGAGTGTGGTGGTACAGTAGCCATTTGTTTTAAAGAATGTTTTTAATTGGTAAGTCCTAGGTTTGATTCTCCTACCTCCAAATTATTCTAGGACCAGTGACTTACTAATTAAAGCACTTTATAAAATAACTAAATCAAAACACTTTGCTTTAAAAAGTAAGTATAAAAGTTAAACTCAATTCATTGATTGAAATATAAATAAATAAATAAATATATATATATATATATATATATATATATATATATATATATATATATATATATATATATATATATATATATATATATACACTAGGGACTTGCCCGTAAAAAAATGACGGCAATGAGATGTGTATGTTTATAAATTTGTTTGGTCGCTAATATATGTAGTTGACACTTGTAACCTTTATCTTATGTCAAAAGAAGTAAAATTATTATATTAAACATGTTTATTTTTGGAACATTGTGTTTTGTTTTTGAGGAACTGTTAAAGAGTCTTTTAGTAAATGTGGTAACATTTGAATGTAAGAACAGTTGAACATTGGATTAATGAGTATTATAAACTTGACATAATGTATTTTTAACATGCAACTTGTACATTAAGCACTGTTAACCGAAATATATATTGAATCCAGAGGAAGGCAAATAGTAAAAACCCTCCTTGAAACGTAGCCAATAGTATCAAAGCAGGGGGGGAAATAATTACTTCCTGACCCCATGAACTGGCGATCGGATTACTCCCTGGATTCATATTTAACATGAAATACAACATTTACATTGTGTATTAAAACTCACCAAGTATTTTTTGTAAAACTTGTAACTTTCTAAACAGTAACATAGTTAATTAACATTTGAAGGTAATTTTTGGGAAAATGCAAGTCAAGTGTTTTGTGGGGCTAATCATGCATAAACAGTACTTCCATGAATAAGTAATGTGTTATTTAGTGATTGGTGGTTTTCAATGGTTGACATTTGTTTGTTGGTGTTGTAATTGTTGAAAAGGGCAAATAGAGTTTCCTCTGTGGAAAAGTGGTTCTCTAGAAAAAGAACGCAAGACATTAAAGTTCGTCCGTTATGTGTGACCACTGTTCTCTATGAGTTTTACCAATTATATGAATTTTGATAAGGAAAGATTAGTGCTGTGAAAAGTTTTTGAGCGCCATAAAAATAAATTATTTTACAGAAACCAACGGTTGTCTATAATTTTGGTTTGTTTTTTGTTGTTACATTGTGGTTGAGGTGATTTGTTACTTTTCTTTGCAATTTGTGTGGCATGGGTTGTGTTTCTTTGATTGAAAGTTAGAGTACTTCATAGTAGACAATGTTTTTAGTAAAAATGCATCCATCCTCTAATAAATCACCTTGACTTTCATTGTTTTCAATGTAAACTTTAATAGCCTGTGGATTTTTGCACCATGATAAAGCAACGTACAATTGTCCATGTGCAAATACTGGTTGTTCTAAGAATATACCCACAGATTTGAAAGTTTGTCCTTGTGATTTATTAATGATCATGGCAAATGCCATGGTGATGGGAAATTGTCTTCTTTGAAGTATAAAAGGGAGGCTACTTTCACTTGGTGCTAAATCTATCCTGGGTATGAAAACGCTCTCTCCATTATGGGTACCAGTAAAAATGTCAGCATCTATGAAATGGTCCTTTAATTGTTGAACAATTAATCTTGTCCCATTGCATAGGCCTTTCTTTGGGTTCATATTTCGCAGTAACATGACAATTGCACCTTTCTTTAGCTGCTAAATATGTGGTGTCATTCCAGAAGGAGTTAATGAGTTTATGAATTCAGTGGAAAAGTTTGCCTGACTTTCTTTGTCATCAGCAAGTACAGAATCAGCACTGTGATAATTTTTTTGTGATGCATTATTTTTTTTAAATATTTCATTATTGAGGATTTTTTATTTTTTATATATCTATTGCATTTTTAATTGCATGAAATGCTTGCAATTGTAATGTATTTAAAGTTGCAAGTCTTTCTTCTGTTCTTTCTACTTGTAGTTGAATGTCATAGTCTTCAAAGTTTATGTCATCTAAAATCCTGGATCAGGAAAATTAAAACTTGCACAACTTAATCCATGAGTTAAAAATACGTCTTGGATTTCCATTAACGCTTTTAAGTGTGCAATGGGTTCATTGTATCGTCGCATAAAGTCTTCAGCCATATTACTATTAAATGTATCCCACAAAGCTAATGCATTTGGAGCATTTGAGAAGATACAAATGAATGCAAATTGTTCCCTCATCTGCCGTGGCATTTGACATAGTGCTGCTTCTTCTAGACATCTTTCCCATTCTGTATCATCAGCTAGTAAGTTTCTATGTCTCGCAGTTAAATGAAAGGATTGATATACTATATCATTAACAGTTCTTAAGTTTTCAAAACTTTGTGCACCAGGAACGTTTAAAAGTAGTAGTCGTAAGCAGAAACGTTTTATGGTCTCTTGGACTGACCGTGTAAATTCTTGGTATTATTTTATTTCCTCTGGTTTTTCTTGGTCACCATAATCCATTAACGAAAACATAATGATATGGAATCTCAATATATAAGAATTGTGTTGCCTGTGAATCTGTTGAATTTAATTGAAACCATGCAGTTAGTGTAGTGTGACGATGCTCACTTTGTGCCAATGCATTAGTTTAGCAAAGTTGAGCAAAGTTGAGCAGTTTAGCATAGTTGAGCAAATTTTCTTTGCTCTCCTTCCTCTGGATGTAAATGGGATGGTAAATTTGGCCTTGGACTTTAAAGCAGTAAGGGTCATGTCCTGTTACATTAGCAGCTAATGTTGCTCCCATAGATGCAAAGGATATGGCACTATTGTATGATCTTATGTTTGTTTTTAAATTTTTGTAGTTTGGAGAAGTAGGTTCAGTCATAATGTTTTGTAAATATGTTGGGAATTGTTGTCTTTCTGAAAATTTGACCTTGCCTTTTTGACAGCAACTAATGAACTGTCCATCTCTGGGTCGTTCCTGTTTAAAATGATAAGCCTCACAAAACTGACAGAGAATATTCATGTCACCACAATTATGAACCTCTACTGCTAAAGACTTAAGTAAAGGACAATTTGAAGAGCATATATCAGTTTCCGTTTGTAATTCATCATTTGAAATGTTATGTGATGGTTCAGGAACAGGTTCTAAATGCCTTTGTTTTTTGTAGCTTTTTTCAGTGTAGCTAATTTTTTGCTTGCAAGTCTTTTCCATTCTTTTTCTCGTCGATTTTCCTTCTGCTCCAGCGTCTGCTGGTTTGCCCATCTTTGTTGTTGTTCTCTAGCTTGACGTCTTATCTTTTCCTGTTTGGTGTCGTTATCAGCCATCTTAATCTGTAAATGAAAATAATGTATTATTAGTTTATTTTGTGATGTAAAATTTGTTGGATAGATTGAAGTTAGGGTTTACTGTTAAAGGTTGTTGTAGGTAAAAGCTAATTAATAGATACATTAGAAATGTGTCCCTAATATTTGTTGAAGGATGGTGATTTGTGGGGCTTATTGTTGTTGGTGTGTTTTTTTTTTTTTTTCTGTTGACATTGCTGCACAGCAAACATGTTCATTTTGGTTTCTCTTTTTTTACTTGTTGCACTGTACCTTGTTGAAAGTGTAATTTCAAGATGAATATCACTGGATCCGGTGTTGGAAATCTTCGTGCAATAGTCTTCATGCAGTGTCTGTTGTAAAAGAGAAAAATAAATGTTACTTAATTAGAATTTATTGTTAATGAATAGCATGTTTTTTTGTTTTTTTTTGCAAAGCAATGTGTTCTGATATTTGGTTTCTTTCTTGTCTGTAAAATATTATTGATTTGAGAGTGTGTGAGAAAGCGTACAGCGCTGGCTGTAATTGATTAGTATGGTGTTTTGGGTAGACCACTCGTGTAATTCTATTATTCTTTGACTGTAGTAGGTTGGTGGCTATAAAACAGTATTCCCTTTTTTTGAATTGTGTATCTGTTATCATGATTTGTTATGCTATGCTGTTTTTTGAGCGCCACTTTTAAATTGGTGGATTTGACTTCTGGGTTACAGTTAGAGTTTTTTGTACACTAAACATTAATGTTAGTTACATTTTTTAGATGTTATCAATGTTTAGACTATCCTGTTTTGTTTCCACCACTTTTGGGATGCTGTATTTGGCTTGTGGCTGAGGGTCAAAGGTTGCTGTAGACTAAAGATGAATGTGAATTGTATTTTCTATCTGTTGGGAATATTTGCAGTACTATCCTGTTTTTTGTCCGCCACTTTTGGGATGCTTCATTTGGCTTCTGTGTGAGGGTTAGAGGTTGTTGGAGAGTAAACAGGAATGTTAAATTAGTTTTCTATATGTTGGGAAGATTTTTTGTACTATCCTGTTTTGTGTCCACTACTATTGGTACGCTCCATTGGACTTATGGGTGATGGTTAGAGGTTATTGTAGAGTAAACAGGAAGAATACGTTTGTTTTCTCTATGTTGGTAATGTTTGCTGTACTATCCTGTTTTGTGTCCGCCACTTGTATTTTAGTTATGCGTTGTGTTAACAAAAAAAAATTCTATGCAAGTGTGTTTATTTGTGAATTGTATATGTGCTAGCAATGTTTCTTGAAGTCTGGTTACATAGTTACATAGTTACATAGTTACATAGGGCCTCATTCTATTACCGGCCGTAAATCGTCTGTAAGGCTGCGATTCCTTGCGGGGGTTCTGTTAATTCGCGATTCTATTATACGGCCCCGCAAGGATCTCCTCTTACGGCCGGCCGCATATCTTGAAACCGGCCGTAAGCTGTGAAATCTAAAAACGCAAAAATAAATTCATGCCTGCACTGTACAGCTCTGTAAATGCTAGGGATCATATTGGGGGACATGAGGATTAAAAGTAACCCACTCTCAAGCTTGCACATCAGCCCAAACCCGAGTTCAAATTAACTGTTTATTTTCCGGCTGCGGCGTGGGCGGGTCTGAAGTGCTCCAAGCACTCTGGACTTTTTACATGGATATTTTACGGATATTAAAAATCAAATATTTTACGGATTT
The DNA here is from genome assembly GCA_027410445.1 of Discoglossus pictus. NCBI lineage: Eukaryota > Metazoa > Chordata > Amphibia > Anura > Alytidae > Discoglossus > Discoglossus pictus. The sequence continues at coordinate 136,266,093 of CM050163.1, read as the reverse complement.
GAGTATCGGATAATTATGTGCTATTTTTTCTAACACCTAAAATCCCTTTATAGTCTTCTCAAAGTGCAGGATGGCTTTATTTGAGCTATTTTATGTGCTTAATTGGTGCTAGCGGGACCTCTTTCCTGCAAGTAAGCTGCTGCTCGCTTTTAGCCTTGCAGAGAGGTTTCCCGGAGCAATAGAATTGCAAATAGGAATTTCTTACGGCCGAAACTCTTGCGGCCGTTTTAGATCAAAGGCTTTCCTCTGGCGCGAGTGGCCGCAAGAGATAGCAAGGCACCGGCCGCAAGCCTGCCGGAGCCCCCGGCCGTAAGGGAATAGAATAGCCGAATAGCTTGCGGCCGGTCCTTGCGGCCCCGCAACGGCTGCGGCCGCTAATAGAATGAGGCCCATAGTATTTAAGGTTGAAAAAAGACTTTCAGTCCATCAAGTTCAACCTTTTAAGATCTCCTCTGATCTGAAATATGCGGATTAACTATTAATTCATTAGTTGATAATTAATTATTAATCAATTATTTAATGTTTTATTTTTTTATTTTTATTATTAATTAGTCCAGAGGAAGGCAAATAGAAAAAAAAAAAAAAACACAAGCGAGACTTAGCCAATTGTCTCAAAGGGAAATGTAAAACATTTGGATCAATACTGTCTCTCTAATTATCCATGATAACCCTGAATTCCCTTTTTAATTAGAAATAAATCTAGTCCCCTTTTAAAGTTATCTATCGAATCCGCTGTCACCATCTCCACTGGTAGAGAATTCCACAGATTAACCACCCTTACTGTGAAGAACCCTTTTCTTTCTTTGAGGTGGAATCTTTTTACTTCTAACCTCAAGGGATGTCCTCTTGTCAGTTGAAAACCTCTTGGCACAAAAAGCTCCCCTGACAAATCTATACTGACCCTGGATGTATTTATATAAGGTAATCATAACTCCTCTTGGACACTTTTTTTCTGGTGTTTTAATTTTTCTGTAATTTGTATTGAGGCTTCTATTTTTTTTTTTTTTGGACTTCTGAAATTGGCAGGCAGGAAACATGGGATTTCTGTAATGTTTTTTACTTGTTATACTATACCTTTATTGAAGTCTTTTGGGTGTATGAATGACAGAGGGTCCCCTACTGCCAATGTTAATCCGCCAGTCTTCTTGTAGTGTCTGTTTGAAAGAGAAAGGTAAATGGTTAATTGTATATTCATTGTTTTGGTTTTGGCAAAGCATGGTGTTTTTCTGCATGTAATGTATTTTAGTATCTTCCCTCTTCGTCTTTCTTTGTGTTCTTTAAAAGCAATCCACTTTCACAGTTCGCGCTGCAAATTCTTGACGCTGTTGATGCAGAGTCTGTTTGAATAATGAACAAAATGGGAAAGATTGAGCTGCAGGTTCAATTTGTATGGGTGTAATTTTTTTTTTGTGGCATTAGTTGCTCTGAATTAATGTCACTTCAATATACTTATTTGATTAGTTTGAGTTAAGATTACCGTAGCTTCTTGTAGGGCCTATACACATATGTGTGCATTTCAAATGTCACTATACATGAATGACGTCTTTGGTGTGAATCTTTGAAATGGTATTTTATTTTTTTTTATGTTATTTTTGGGGGCTTTCTTAATAAATTAAATTATTACATTATATTATAGCTTACCTCTCAGTTGGAATTTGAAGATTGTGAAGTTGTAAATTGGTAAGTAATTCTCTTCTGAAGTAACGGCAGTCATACTGTTCATCACATGAGGAGAAATGTAGAATTTTCTGGAAAGTGGGCAGTATTTATAAACTTTCAGATGGTTGAAACCGTTAGAACGCAATACATATGCACTATTTGCGTTCCAGCCTTAAATTTGCATTCCAGTCGCCATTTTGCGGCTAATAGTTGTGTGTTTCATGTAAAATGGTGGGTAATAGCATTGTGGTATGTGCCGCATAGTGTGTGTTACGTGCCTCGTGAACTTGTCTGCAGTATTCGTTCGGTTTTGCGAGTAAGTGTAGTAGTTTTGCGTCCTTTGTCTCGTTTTCGTTTGTTTCGGCGGCCATTTTTTCTCTCGCTTAGGTGATTTTCGAGTGTCTAAACTCTTGTATTTCGAGTTTAATTGAGGTGTAACTTCACTTTTCGAGGTCCTGGGTGCCCCCCCCCTTGCTGTAGGTAAGCTTTTTATGTATTTGTTGTGTGTATTTATTGTGTTTTTAATATTTTCATATTCGCGGGTTTTGGGCGGTAAGGTCGTTTTTTTGCGAGGTTGTAATGTTTTTTTTTCTAAGTTGCGCGTCTCGTATTTTTCTATCGTAAGTCCGTAAATTTTGCAAGGTCCGCAGTTGCTGGCAAGGAGTGCCTTCGGCGCTCATGCCAGCAACTGCGTCCCTCGCTTCGCAAGGGCCGCAGGCTCGCTACGAGAGCCCGCAGTGTTAGCAACAACCCGCATGCTCACAACTATATATATATATATATATATATATATATATATATATATATGTATATATGTATAGTATCTCACAAAAGTGGGTTTACCCCTCACATTTTATTATAACTTTTCATGTGACAACACTGAAGAAATGACACTCTGCTACAATGTAAAGTAGTAAGTGTACAGCCTGTATAACAGTCTATATTTGCTGTCCCCTCAAAATAACTCAACACACAGCCATTAATGTCTAAAGCGTTGGCAACAAAAGTGAGTACACCCCTAAGTGGAAGTGTCCAAATTGGGCCTAAAGTGTCAATATTCTGTGTGGCCACCATTACTTTCCAGCACTGCCTTACCTCCATGGGCATGGAGTTCACTACAGCTTCACAGATGGCCACTGGAGTCCTCTTCCACTCCTCCATGATGACATCACGGAGCTGGTGGATGTTAGAGACCTTGCACTCCCCCACCTACTGTTTGAGGATGCCCCACAGATGCTCAATAGGGTTTAGGTCTGGAGACATGTTTGGCCAGCCCATCACCTTTACCTTCAGCTTCTTTAGCAAGGCAGTGGTTCTCTTGGAGGTGTGATTCGGGTTGTTATCATGTTGGAATACTGCCCTGCAGCACAGTCTCCAAAGGGAGGGGATCATGCTCTGCTTCAGTATGTTACAGTACATGTTGGCATTCATGGCTCCCTCAATGAACGCTCCCCAGTGCAGGCAGCACTCATGCAGGCCCAGACCTAACATATATACACATGTCTATATGTGTATATATGTTTTCTATAATGTGTTGTGTTGATTCCCCCTATATCCATTTACCTGCTGATGTCAGATGCTGCCTCCACTCTCTCTGCATTGCTGTTTGCAAACTGCGGATTTCATCTTATAGCAGTGTTTTTGTGCTCTTGATGCCTTATCAATTTAGCTGTCATTTAGGGATTATTTCAACTTCCTTTCTTCAGTATAGATGTATACCTTTGGTGGTGGGAGTGTCATGACCTGGGCCTGCATTAGTAGGTGTTCTGGCAATCTTGTTATTATCCAATTGTTTGCTTTATAACACAAACAGACTAGTGATTGCTAAGTATTCCAATAGACTACAATATTTTTGAATGGTTATAATTACCCGGACCGGTTCCTTTATTTACTTAGAGACATATATATAGTTTTATAGAATTATCAATGTGCTAGCCATAAGACATTAGCCCAGATTCCGTGGATATACCCAGTGGGGAAGTTTATGGAGAGTGTGCAAGTAATATTCTGTCTGCAGATAGCGTTCTGACCTCACAGATTCTATATAGGAGTGGGATATTATGACCGCATAGACAGGCTCCCCTTAAACTTAAAAAGCAAAATAGAGCGTTTTAACGCCATAGCCTTTACACCTGTTATTTAATAGTAGTACACCCCTGAATCTGTAAAAAGTTAATTTATATTGTAGTAAGAATTTGCTAAGCTCAGTTAGACTTTTATTGTGTCAAGACGTTTATAGTACCCTATATACCATCTGACCTTACTAAGACTGTCAATTCAAATCTCCTTGTTATTTATAAGTGGACATAAGAATTGTAAGTCACCAAAGGAATCTATGTGTTTGTTTTTAACTCCGCTTTCTTTTAAGAATTGTTATTTTTTGCTGTCTTATACCTTAAGTTTATCACTCTATAATATACCTTTTTTTTTGTTCTTCATCATATACGAACACCACACCAATATACCCCTATGGAGTCAAACTATTGCCGAAAATCTTGAAAGAAAATCTTTATCAAAGTAATATTGTACTAGTGGTAAATTAATAATAAATCTAACCGCTTATGGCTACTGATAAGCTGATAACCCCTCTATTTTTAAGGCAATTTGTATGCTATGCTACAGTGGAGAAAACGTGATGGAATGAGAATGGAAGAGACTAGCTAGGCTCTGAGGGTACTGGGCCCTGATTTAAATATTGAGGTGGAGATAGCTGACACTTCAAATAAAATAAGCAAATGTAAATCCTTTGTTTAGGCCATGTGGGGACAAAGTTCTCAAATGAAAAATCCATCTTGCTTCTGTTTGTAAGAGTTTAGTCTCAACATTGCCCCTTCTGTTGGACAGAGTATATTTTTCTGTTCCACTAAAATATAGGGCCATTATGTCGCCTTCGTGACATTGATTCATGTGTCTAGCTATTACCACATCCAGATTGTTATTAATAGAATTAACATGTTCCAGTACCCGTTTAGGAAGCTGTCTTGTGGTCTTGCCCACATACTGTTAGGCCACAGCGTCAAGAGATCAAGTAGATAACTGCAGTGGTGCGACAATTGATGGAATCTCTAAGCCTGTATTCCTTTGTTCCTGATAAACCACAACATTTAGAAGTGGTAGCCATATGTAGGTAGGCCTTACATCGTTTGCAGGGTCTTGATCCTGCCAATCCTTGAGTCAACCAGTCACTCCTCCTAGTAACGGGGTTAATATAGTGTTTGATTTGTGCTCTTGCATATGACTTTTTCAGAATGTTGTGAGAATACCCCCTCTGCCTAAATCTCAGATAAAGGTATTTTGCTTGTTTTTCAAAATCTGTGTCCAATGAACAGTTATGTCTTATAAGGAGATATTGACAATATGGGATATTTTGCACCAGATGTGGTGGATGATGGCTGGTACCCAACAATAAGCTGTTGGTAGCTGTCTCTTTACGGTAAGTATAGGTGACCAGCATATTATTTTCTGTTTTGAGAATCACTAGGGCTAAAAAACATTTTTTTAGGATTAATAGAGTATGTAAATCCTAATTTGTTATTATTGAGTTTTCCAACTCTTGTCATGTTCCTTTCCATGTCAAGAAGATATTTTCTGTATATCTTATACAAATATCAATCATCTTGGTAAATTCTGATGATTCTTTGCTGAATACTGTTTGCTCTTCCCAGGGCCCCAAATGTAGATTTGCATAGGTCGGGGCGTATGGTATCCCCATTGCTGTACCCTGGATTTGCTGATAATATGTGTTTTCATATAAAAAATAATTACGTGTGAGTACAAACTTCATCAGGGTCAGCATAAATTTGTTATGTTTTTGATGTTGAAAACCCCTTGTGCCTAGATAGTAACTTCATGTCTTCAGCCCCACTGGGTGGGGTATAGAGGTATACAGCACCTCCACATCCAGTCTTACAAGCAGAGACATAGATCCTAGTTGTATATTTTGTAGCCTCGGTAGAACACTTTTTGTGTCGTGTACGTAAGATGATAATGCCTCAACAATGGTCTTATTATATTATCAATATATAGGCTTGGGTGTTCTGTGAGGCTATTTTTGCCTGATACTATTGGTCTGCCTGGTGGGGAAGTAAAATGTTTTAATGAACTTTAGGGATCAAGTAGAAAGTTGGAATCGTTGGATATTTATTAATAAGAAAATTGTACTCTTGCCTAGAAATTACATCCTCTACTATACCATCCCCAAGTGTCGATAAAAGTTCTGATTTGTATTGATTTGTGGGATCTTTTGTCAAATTACGATAACTTTGTGTATGCCCTAGGAGGCGTAGATTTTTAGAGTGGTAATCCTGTCTGTTAAGTAAGACTGTATTGCCCCCTTATCAGAGGGTTTATTAACAATATTGCTATCTTTCTGTAATTGTAAAGTGTAAATTGTCAATTGAAAGTGCTAGTCTTACAGCTTGTAAGGCTTTCAAGTTCTTGACAAACCAGAGATGTGAAAACTTTTATTTCTGGAGAAATACCCAAATTGGGTGTCAATTTGCCTCCCCTGAAAAATCTGCATTTGGCAGCGGTGACACGCTCCAGGCGTGTACTGGGGTCACAGGTGCTGCTTCTCCCTTCTCATATTGACACGGCAGAACAGGTCAGTGGCACATTAGTTACTTTACATTTGTGATACTGTAGTGATTCCCTTTTTGAATGTATCACAACTCGTATTCCTTGTATGTGTTGCCGTTACAAAGGGGCAATACTGAAACCCATATGATCATTGAAGTGTGGCAGCGTTTCATCAGCGCAGTACTATTACAATGCTCTACGGGTAGAGAAAGATAAGCAACATTGTTTGGAATTGTGTCTCTTCAACTGGATGCATTCCATCAATTATTATGTATTAACGACTATCCGCCCTATTAAATTCCCCCAACGTTGGAATCAGTAGCCTGTAACGTAGGCCACAAGCCTTGCGGCTATTAAATTAGCCCCATAAAGCAATCCGTCAACGACTTGCGGGGTAAGGGCGGGAAAAGGCTACAGGATGTGAAATTATAAACTGCGCAGCCGCAAGTCCTGTGATCTGTCAAGCCCGTAACTGTTACGTTTTCAATCACGATATTAAATTGCAAAGAATTCACTGGCGTTAAAGTCTGTAACCCTCAAATGGAGCCCAAAAGCCAACAGGTACTAGAAAGGACCCGCTAGGGGCGTAAAGTCCAATTCATAGCACTGTAAATGCAAATATACACACACTACTATACCTATAACAACAGGGAAAGTGATGTTAGGTATTAAAATAAATAGCACAACATTCTGAAGCTCGTAAATCGGCAATAAAAAATAACTAGCGAGTTGCCCATCAAAAATGACGGCAATAAAATTTGAAGCCTGACAATGCTGTTTGCCACAAAATGCAAGGATATGGACCCTCTGAGCACCTTTGGTGCTCATCACGAGCCTCTTCCCCATCTACTTTACAGGCCCTGTGATGAGCGCTTTTGGCACTCATCCCCTTCTGCGCTCATTGCGAGCCTATGCCCTTGTGTACTTTATATGCCTATGTAGTTTAGGGGCCTACTGCCTTGGGTTAAGTGTTACTGCCTTGGGTTCAGTGTTACTGTCTTGAGTTAAATGTTACTGTCTTGTATTAAGTGTTACTGGTCTGCATTAAGTCTTAGTGCTTAGGACTCGTATTTACGTCCTTCGGTCTCGTTTTACGTCCTTCGGCCTCATTTTCGTTGTGTTTACGTTTTCTCGGCAGCCATTTATTTTCTTGCTTCTGCGATTTTCATTTGTGAAAAAAGGCAAAATATGCCTCAAATTAACTTGCAACCTCACTCACAGGCTCCCTGGCTCTCCATATGTGCTGTGTGCGAGTGTGTAAGTGAATTTGAGGCATATTTGTGTGTTTTTGCATGTTTTTCCCGTAAGGTGGTTTGACAGTTAAAGTCGTATTTTTGCGAGCCCCATAGTCCATCTACTTGCTCAGGGTCCTAAGTCATACAACCTGTAATTTTTGCCAAGTCCTGCGTGTGTCTGGATGGCGCTCATTGCAACCTAAATCCTGCGTGTCTCAACTGCTCGCCTCGCTTTGCAAGGCTCGCAGTGCAATGAGCGCCCCAGGCATTACACCTGGATAGTGAAAAGTTTACCCAAGAGAGGAACAACATATTAAATCAGTGTTCAGCCTCTTTAAAGTAACTGATCTGAAAAGAAAGTTTGTTAGAAAACACGAAAGTGGAATTAGCATTGACTTTAGCGGATATAGAGTCTTTTAGTTAAAAAATACCATAGAGAGATTAAAAAAAAACATTAAAAGATAGAAAAAATCGAAAATACATGAGACCTAAGAGATTTAGAAAATAACAGTCTACAGACGTCCTCAAAGGGCACGAGCTCCTCCTCAAGAAGCAGTTTCTTCATCAGATTACGACACCAAGACTACAGGAGAAAATCTAAATTTAAATAGGTTTTCAAATATAGGTGGCTCAAAAACAAGAGGACTAAGAATTGAGAGGTCTCTTTTTTTAGACCAACGAAAGCAAGTCTCACAAGAGACAAGACTGAGAGAGCGCAGCTGAAAAGCGTATCAAAAGTACAAGTAAATACTGACTCTATATCTGAAAACCAGGTTATTAACATTTCTGATTTCGACCTTAGGGATTTCCAATATAGTCTTTTGAATAAAGGACTATCTTTTTCACCCACCTATAAATGTGATTATTTTGAATGGACCAAAGACATACATCTTTTTGCCAGAAAATTATTATTAAATAAACATCAGAAAAAATTAGCAGACAACGATAACAGGGCCTTCAAACTTACTAAAATGGAAGAATATTGTCTGCAGGAGATGCTGAGGCATTCTTCAAAGAAACAATCAACAATGGTGCAGGTCCTTATACAAATTTGAAACAAAAAAGCAAATTCACAACCAATTCTGGTTTGTCAAGAACTTGAAAGCCTTACGATCTGTAAGACTAGCACTTTCAATCTTACAAGGGATGAACAAAAAGCTTTAGAACAATTACAGAACTATAGTAATATCATTAATAAACCTTCTGATAAGGAGGTCATTAAGATTTTACTTAACCGACAGGATTACCACTCTGAAAATCTACGCCTCCTAAGCGATACACAAAGGTATAGTAATTAGACACAAGATCCCACAATGCAATAGAAATCAAAACTGTTATCGATACTTGGGGATGGTATAGTAGAGGGTTTCATTTCGAGGCAAAGCCAAACCAATCGTGAAGCATGTACATCAAGGTTTATTATAACAAATAATTAAAGCCATTACACTCACATTCAATATGATATCAATTCACGTTATATATGAGATGTCACAGATATTGTCCTGTCATCCTTATGTTTCTTGGTGTTTTTAATCCAGACGGCCCAATGTTTAGTGTCTCAATAGTCCAATATCCAATATATCAATTGTTACAGGGATACTTTTACAATTAAAGATAGAAAACAAATAATAGAAACAGTTTTAGTGCTTCAGTGTCCATGCACAGATCCAGACCTTACTCCCCAGACTGAGACATCTATTGTTGAGGTTAGCAAGCCTCACATAAGATGCTCCAATATCAGTGAGTTTAGGGTCAGCACGAATGACAATTCATATAATGTTTGCTCTAATCTTATAATGGTGGATTTAATTAAGACCCATCTATGGGCCTTCTCACATCAGGGAAAAATAGGACCAATATGGTGAAAATAGGTAAAATTGCAGCAACAATAAAATAAATAATGTAATTATAATAAAAGATACAAAGATCAAATGTGGTCCTACCAGACGCATGTCGGACAAATCTTGGCCTTTCTCGATGGCAGTCTTGAATGAAAATGCTCCCCTGATATTTGGGCTGTATTTATGCATTTACATCTCTGCTTGTAAGCCTGGATGTGGAGGCGCTGTATACTGTACCTCTATACCCCACACAGTGGGGCTGGAGGCATGTAGTTACTATCTAAGCACAAGAGGTATTCAACATCAAAACAAAAAAACATAACAAATGTATGCTTGCTGACCCTGTTGGAGTTTGTCCTCAGATGTAATTATTTTTTAAATGATAACACATAATATCAGCAAATCCAGGGTACAGCAATGGGGACACCATGCGTCCCCACATATGCAAATCTACATTTGGGACGCTGGGAAGAGCAAACAGTATTCAGTGAAGAATCATCAGAATTTACGGAGATGATTGAGATCTGGATACGATATTAAGACAATATCTTCTTGACATGGAAAGGAACGACAAGAGTTGGAACTTTTTATCAGAAAACTCAATAATAACAAATTAGGATCGACATACTCTATTAATCCTAAAAAAATGTTTTTTTGACCTAGTAATTCTCAAAATAGAAAATAACATGCTGGTCACCTATACTTACCGTACCGTAAAGAGACAGCTACTAACAGCTTATTGTTGGGTACCAGCCATCATCCACCACATCTGGTGCAAAGTATCCTGTATAGTCAATGTCTCTGTATAAGACATAACTGTTCACTGGACACTTTGAAAAACAAGCAAAAGACCTTTATATGAGACTTGGGCAGAGGGGGTATTCTCACAACATTCTAAAAAAGGCATATGCAAGAGCAAAAATTAAAATAGAGAAACTTTATTGAACACTCAACAAGAAATGGAAGAATCTAGCAATAATCATATACGGCTAATTGGTACTTTTAATCCACATTTTGACAAGATCAAGCAGATGCTGCACAAACACTGGCACATCCTCTTATGCGATAAGGATTTTAAAGAAGTTTTGAGTGAAAATCCAGCTGTGACATATAGGCGGGCACCTAGCCTTAAAGACAAACTGGTTCACAGTCAAAATATTAACCCCATCACTAGGGAGAGTGACTGGTTGACTCAAGGATTGGCAGGATCAAGACCCTGCAAACGATGTAAGGCCTACCTACATATGGCTACCACTTCTAAATTTTGTGGTTCATCAGGAACAAAGGAATACAGGATTAGAGATTCCATCAATTCTCGCACCACTGCAGTTATCTACTTGATCTTTTGATGCTGTGGCCTACAGTATGTGGGCAAGACGACAAGACAGCTTTGTAAACAAGTACTGGGACATGTTAATTCTATTAATAACAATCTGGATAGGGTAATAGCTAGACACATGAATCAATATCACAAAGGCGACATAATGGCCCTATGTTTTAGTGGAATTGAAAAAATGACTTTGTCCAACAGAAGGGGCAATTTTGAGACTTAACTCTTACAAAGAGAAGCAAGATGGATTTTTCATTTGAGAACTTTGTCCCCATATGGCCTAAACAAACAATTTATGTTTGCTCCTTTTATTTAAAGTGTCAGCTATCTCCACGTCAATATTTAAATCAAGCTAACAATTTGTATTGAATGTACAATAACTGGTTAATAACAAAATTGCCAGAACACATACTATTAGCAGATTAATCACATGTTCAGACCAGCCGCATTAAAAATGACATTATCGGTAAGCAGCAACAGCACACAGTGTTTAAGTCAAGTCATGATACACGTCACTAGGTGGGCGTGTTTAGGCCATCTAGACACTGGCGGGAAGGTATCTCCTCATGTCCGATGAAGAATCCGCCTTTGGCAGCGGTAAAACGTGCGTCTAGCGTCCACTGTGGTCACAGGAGCTGCTATGTATTGACACGGTAGAACAGGTCGGTGACACATTAGTTATTTTACATTTGTGATACTGTAGTGATTGCCTTTTGAATATATCACAACTGGAACTTCTTTGTATGTGTTGCTGTTACAAAGGGTAATCCTGAAACCCATATGATCATTGAAGTCTGACAGCGTTTCATCAGCGAGGTGCAATTACAATGCTCTACGGGTAGAGAAAGATAAGCAACATTGTTTGGAATTGTGTCTCTTCAACTGGATGCATTCCATCAATTATTATGTATTAATGACTATGGGCCTCATTCTATTAGCGGCCGTAGGAGATGCGGGGCAGCAAGGACCGGCCGCAAGCTATTCGGCTATTCTATTCCCCTCCGGCCGGGGATTCCGGCAGGCTTGCGGCCGGCGCCTTGCTATCCCTTGCGGCCGCTCACTCCGGAGAAAAGCCTTTGATCTAAAACGGCCGCAAGAGAAGCTGCCGCAAGAAAATCCTATTTGCAATTCAATTGCTCCGGGAACCCTCTCTGCAAGGCTAAAACCGAGCCGCAGCTTACTTGCAGGAAAAAGGTCCCGCTAGCACCAATTAAGCACAAAATATAGCCCAAATAAAGCCATCATGCACTCTGAGGAGACTATAAAGTGATTTTAGGTGTTAGCAAAAATAGCACAACATTCCCCTATACTTAAATCCGTAAATAAATTATTTTTTAATATATGTCAAATATCCATGTAAAAAGTCCAGAGTGCTTGGAGCACCTCAGACCCGCCCACGCTGCGGCCGGTAAATAAAGAGTTAATGTCAACTCGGGTTTGGGCTGATGTGCAAGCTTGAGAGGGGGTTACTATTAATCCTCATGTCCCCCAATATGATCCCTAGCATTTACAAAGATTTACAGTGCAGTCTTCAATTTATATTTGACTTTAAAGATGTTGGAGCTTACGGCCGGTTTCAAGATATGCGGCCGGCCGTAAGGGGAGATCCTTGCGGGGCCGTATAATAGAATTGAGAGGTAACAGAACCCCTGCAAGGAATCGCAGCCTTACGGCTGATTTACGGCCGATAATAGAATGAGGCCCTATATCTAGAGGCAGTTAAGCTAGATCTAGATTTAATTTAATTGGTGCCACTGTACAGCTATAAAACAATTTTGTGGGGGAATAAAAAGCAGACTTGTTACCCAGTATAGTATATCATATGATGCTTGTTTTTATGGAAACTTTAGTCTTTACCCCTTTTTTTAATAGTTACAATAAAGATTTAATTTTTTATGTTGCAACAAATGAGAAATAGAGTTCTTTTTTTAACTGAAATATGGGGGGCCCACTCTAGAGGTCTCCCTTTCAGCTCAATGTTTGATTTACATTATTCAAATATAGTTTTTTAAATAATAAAAAATTCCACTTAGTTACTTCATATTGAAATATGTTTTATTAAATAACCTAAAGTGCATATTTCTAATTTTTAACAATAAAGAAAAAAAAGCATCTTTATGCATTTGAACCCAGAACCTTCTTTACCACAGCTGGCAACCTTAGCTACTGTACTCTGTTGCTACTCAAGCTACTAGAGTAGTTAGACGTTCTCGTATTGGTTGATTAATAGCCTTGTCAAGCCACATGGAAAGTGATTTACTCTTTTATTTCCACATGGTATACAGTAAGAGAAAAGGTCTTTGATCCCCTGCTGATTTTGAACGTTTATCCACTGACAAAAACATGATCAATTTATAATTTTAATGGTAGGTGTATTTTAACAGTGAGACAGAAGAAAAAAACATCTCAAGAAAAATGCATGCCAAAAAATGTATAAATTGATTTTCAGGTCAATTAGTGAAATAAGTATTTGACCCCTTCAACTTAGTACTTGGTGGCAAAACCCTTGTTGGCAATTACAGAGGTCAGACATTTCTTGTAGTTGGTCACCAGGTTTGCACACATCTCAGGAGGGATTTTGCCCCACTCCTCTTTGCAGATCTTCTCCAAGTCATTAAGGTTTCAAAGCTGATATTTGGTAAATTGAACCTTCAGCTCTCTCCACAGATTTTCTATGGGATTAAGGTTTGGAGACAGGCTAGGCAACTCCAGGACCTTAATGTGCTTCTTCTTGAGCCACTCCTTGGCTGTGTGTTTTGGGTCTGTGTTATGCTGGAATACCTATCCACTACCCATTTTCTATGCCGTGGCTGAGGGAAGGAGGTTCTCACCCAAGATTTGACGGTACATGACCCTGTCCATCATCCCATTGATGCGGTGCAGTTGTCCTGTCCCCTTAGCAGAAAAACATCCCCAATACATAATGTTTCCCCCTCCATGTTTGACGGTGGTGACGGTATTCTTGGGGTCATAGTCCCCTTTCCTTCTCCTCCAAACACCGCAGGTTGAGATTGATTTTTGTTCTCATCTGACCACAACACTTTCACCCAGTTCTCCGCTGAATCATTCAGATGTTCATTGGCAAACTTCAGACGGGCCTGTGCATGTGTTTTCTTGAGCAGGGGAATCTTGAGGACACTGCCGGATTTCAGTCCTTCACATCGTAGTGTGTTAGCAATTGTTTTCTTGGTGACTATGGTCCCAGCAGCCTTGAGATCATTAACAAGATCCTCCCGTGTAGTTCTGGGCTGATTCCTCACTGTTCTCATGATCATTGAAACTCCATGAGGTGAGAGAATGCATGGAGCACCAGCCCGAGGGAGACTGAAAATTATTTTGTGTTTCTTCCATTTGCGTATAATCGCACCAACTGTTTTCACCTTCTCACCAAGCTGCTTGGTGATGGTCTTGTAGCCCACTCAAGCCTTGTGTAGGTCTAAATCCTTGTCCATGACATCCTTGGACAGCTCTTGGCCATGGTAGAGAGTTTGGAATCTGATTGATTGCTTCTGTGGACAGATATATTTTATACAGGTAATGAGCTGAGATTAGGAGCATTTCCTTTAAGAGAGTGCTCCTAATCTCAGCTTGTTACCTGTATAAAAGACACCTGGGAGCCAGAAATCTTGATGATTCATAGTGGATCAAATAAGTATTTTACTCATTGACCTGCAAATGAATTTATAACTTTTTGACATGCGTTTTTCTTGGGGGTGGGGGGGAGGTTGTTATTTGGTCTCTCACTGGTAAAATGCACCTACTATTAAAATTATAGACTAATCATTTCTTTTCAAATGTTCAAAATCAGCAGGGGATCAAATACTTTTCCCCTCGCTGTATGGTGATAAGTATGTATATTGAGTTAGGATTTAAATGCTGTCCATTTATGTTCAGTATTTTTATCTATCAGTTCTTTTTCCCAGTCTATTTTTTGTAAGAGTTTTGTTGGCCCCTTACAGTTTTGTTTTTTTAATTCAATCTCAAATGATACTGTGTTGTGATTACATATTTCTGCGCGGTCTTGTTACATTATTGACTATGCTACTTGTAAATTGCTAATTTTTCAGTGACGTTTTGAAACTGATTCACTGTGTTTATATTAATATTTTGTGAAGGGTAATTGTCATGGGAACATACACTAGAGCCGTGGTGGTAAGGTCTGTCCTGTGAGTGCTGCCAACAGCCCAGAATTACAATAAATTTCTGCTTGTGTATTTAGGTTCACTTTTTTGATAATCATTGTAGTTATTCACCTGTGCTCAGGGGTTGCAAACGTATTTAAAAGACAATTATGCTTGTTAATCCCTGGGGCTCTGTGTTAAGCAGATGTGACTTAATATTAACTGGGTATCAGTGTTTAATTGTGTGAGCAGGTATTTGTAATGGACAATGTAATTGAGTATACTGTTCATTAGTATTTCTTCTTATAGAGGGCTGGGATAACCATTAGAGAGGCTTCATTTGTGCTGTATTTGCTTGGCATGTGTATGAGTAGTTATGATGTTAAAATGGCTGTTATGGGGAAATGTCTGTTATTTGATCACATAGCAAGAGAGTGATATACACACACAGAAAAGGTAAGAATGAGTGGGTGCACACCTTGTGCAAGCACTTGCAAGGGCTCCTCCACTTCACTGCCTAGGGGCTCCACAAAGGTAGAT
Source organism: Discoglossus pictus (assembly GCA_027410445.1). NCBI lineage: Eukaryota > Metazoa > Chordata > Amphibia > Anura > Alytidae > Discoglossus > Discoglossus pictus. The sequence continues at coordinate 136,250,789 of CM050163.1, read as the reverse complement.
CCTGCACTGATTATAGAATAAATGCGATAAGGGTTTTTAGAGCTGATGACATTTGGACAATACTATTTGTTTTTATATTAGTTTAAAATTTTAATTTTAACCATGTTTTCTTTGCTGGTACATAAATATTACAGCTTTCCCAAAGTATAAGAAGAGATGTCCATTGTTTAGAAAATTATTTTTGTTTTTTTAATTGTTGCAGTAAGAAAATATTTGACCATTTTCTGTGATATTTCTTTTTTACATGATGTGTATATCACTAATAAATGAAAGCCAGTGGAAGCAAACTATTAAAATAACTTTCCATTGACCTATGTCTACTAGCAAACCTTGCTATTTCTCCAGACTATAGAGGTACCATAATTAAGCCATGGCTTAATATATGTCACAAAAATAAATCTAACATCTACAGTACTGCAGGACAGGTTAGTTTAAAAGAATCATGGACACACTCCTTACTGTGTCATAAATAAGGAAAGACTGCACTGATAAATCAGAGAAACCCAATATGAGCAATAACCAGTATCATCAGGAAATGTCTTTACAATTTATACCTGCCTATAAAAAAACTTTAGATACAAACCTTCTTATTTACAGGTATACTGCCTTTGGAATTACCTAAATAATTTACAAGAAACTGTAATCTTGAAAATATTTATCAGTAAAAACTGACTTCAATCATAAATGAAAACATGTATAGAAGATGATATACTCAATGGTCCACTGTAATGATCCAATTTTTTTGGCTTTTAAAAGACTACTGTAATTTATTTTTTGGCATTCTAAACTAGTATTTAAATAAATGCATTTGCTCTTAAAAATGTTCCTACAATTTCTTGGGCCAGAGTTAATACTTTTGTTTTTTTTGTAATTAAATAGAAATAAACATAATAGAGATAAATAACATTTATACATTATATGGGACATCTCCATCTTTCCAATGTGTGCCCAGTAAATCCCTGTTTCCTCCACTCTGAATGCAATGGTCTCTTTGTTCCTATGAAGTTCAGACTGTTGGCACGTGCGCAAGCATATTTGTTTGAGTTCTGTTTACCTGTCCTGCGCTGTAAATAGACAGCTGTATGGAAATCTCTTGTAGACTTTGCTACAGCATACAAAAGATAGGAGGAACTCCGTCCAAAGACAGAGGGCCCAATTCAATTGCAAGCCCGCAACTCGATCGTAGTAGGCGTATGTCTGTGGTTGTGTTGCGGGTCCCGTTCATCTCTTATTACGATGCTATTCAATTGCTCAAGCCCGCAAGTTACTGTCAAAAAGTCAAAACCGTAAACATTCACTGGTTCGTAGCAGAGCGGGAACATGATCAGTTAAGCAAGCCTGTAACCTCCCATTTTGAATCAGCCAATAGAAAATGAGTCATTATTACGGCAGTAAAACATGGAGGTTACATGCCAATCAGTTAGGTTTGGGGGTCCGATATGCGATCAGACTCGCAAACCCACAAAATAAAGATTATTGAAAATGAATGCCGATACTGTTCTAGCCCATATGGGTCGCCTGATATGTATTAACTTATTAATACTCGAGATCGATTTAACCCCGAAATAAAACATAAAAATACATTTAATTTCCTGGAGATTTGTGAGCTTGAGACTGTTGTGCAAATTATTCTAATGTCTATCATCACTTTTCCCGTTATTTACAGTGCAGTATTGCTTTTTTATTTGCATTTACAGTGCTAAGAATATGTGTTTAAACCCCTTGCGAGTCCTGTCTATAAGTTGCACGATTTTCTCCTTCTTTTGCCATTTGCGGGTGTGAAAACATTTGCAGGCTTGGGGAAATTGAGCAATTGAATAGCGATTTGCGAAAGTGAAAGATCAAAGGCTTTGGGAGGCTGTAAGTTACGTGCATTTTTTCACAATTTTTTCAAGGTCATACATAACTCGTAACCCGCTTGGAGCCTGCAAAAAGACGCAAATAGAATAGCAAATTAACTTGCGACCTCACTTACGGGCTACTGGATCAAGCGAGAGCTCAATTGAATCGGGCTCAGAGTTTTTAGTGTGACTGATTTTTACATAAAGATTGAAAAGTTGTTAGTATAACTTTCATTACTAAGTCATGAATGCTGGACCATCACTACTCTTTAAAAATAGCTGAGCATGCAGGGCTAATTATGGAATGCATTTACAAATTGTCTTAGTTGGATAATCCTAATAACTTGTATCATTTACAATTGATTAGTTATCTTTGTTTGCTAAAGCTTTGCTTCCCTGTGTCACTAGTCCTTGGAATAGATTATAAGCATTCTACTCTTGCAAACTAAGCAACTTGAAAATTAAACAGATTCTTCTCAATGGTTTAACTTGAACATTTGTAAGTTTGCAGCCAATTTCTCAGACTGCAAACGAAATGAAAGGCAACCAAAGGAACCTGGCAAAATATCTAAACAATGTGGTTCTTGCAGTCTATAATGAGAGCAAAAGTGTTTAAAACAATGCCTTAAGAATACTGATAAGTAATAAAAAAAAACAATGAGAATCACATTTCCCTTTTATTTCAATGCTTTGTATAGCTATTACACTGCAAAATATATATTGATTAAAAGAAAAACTGTTGGTTGCTGTGGTTAGTTATGACTTTTAATCAGTGATATAAATTACTGTTCCAAACTTCAATTTTTTTTTTGTTAAAGACCCGGATATGTAGCCTGGTATGTTTATGGTCCATTCTGCTAATTTGTGTATAGTATAAGAGTTAAAGGACCACAATGCTCTGCACCATTAGATGGAGAGTGAAAAAGCATGTCAAAAATTTTTTTGATTCAATTTTAAAATAGATGCTGAATTCATTGAGTTATGATCAGTTGAAGTAAGGCAGCATAATGAATATTAATTAGAATCAGATATAGAAGCTGTGAATTAAAGATCAAGATACAGAGTAAGAAACAGGCATTTAAATTATACAAACCTGAGGGGACAGAGACTGCTTTACGACAGTAAAATTAAATCAACAAGGCTTGCAAAAAAGCTATGAGACTGGCTAAAATGGAAAATGAAAAGTTAGTCGCAAAGGAGAGTAAGACTAATACTAAAATATTTTTTACATATTTGAATGGGAAGAAGGTCAGGAAGGAAGCTATAAGAACATTACAATGTTATACAGGCAATATAAGAATATGTCTATTTGAACAGGATTCAAAAGTAGGAGTCAAAAAGATTAGTAGGAACTTAGATCAAGGCAACTCAGTGGATGTAGTCCTTTTGAATCTTGCAAAGGCTTTTGATACAGTGCCACATGGAAGATTATTGTGCAAAATAAGGGATGCAGGAATTACAGTAAATATCTGCTCATGCATTTATAGCTGGCTAAAACAAGCAAAGGGTTGTTGTAAATGGAACATACTCAGATTGGACTAATGTGGTAAGTGGGGTTCCTCAGGGTTCAGTATTAGGTCCTCTCCTTTTTAACATATTTATTAATGACTTATTATTGTCTCCATTTTTGCTGATGACACAAAGTTTTGCAAGGTAATTGAACCAAAAAGGATCTACTTTCCATCCAAATGGATTTGCATAACATGGAGAAATGGGCAACTAAATGGCAGATGAGATTTAATACTAATAAATGTAAAGTGCATTTTGGAAGGAAAAATAGCCATGCAATTTATAATCCTAATGGAGTAAATCTAGGGGTATCAGATATTGAAAGGGTTTGGGAGTGCTTGTCGGCAACCACCTAGGTAACAGTGCTCAATGCCAAGCAGCATCTGCAAAGTCAAATAAAACATTAGCATGTATTAAAAAGGGTATAGAAGCAAGGGAAGCAAATATAATTCTGCGACTCTACAAATCCCGAGTACACCCTCATTTGGAATATGGAGTACAATTTAGGCACCACTTCATATATAGGACATTTTAGAGCTGAGTAGTACAGAGAAGGGCAAAAAAACTAATAAGGGGAATGGAGGGGCTAAGTTATGGAGAAAGACTAACCAAATTAAACTTTTTTCTCTAGAAAAAAGAGGAATAAGAAGGGATATGATTACCCTATATAAATATATCAGGGTCAATAAAAATAAGAGTTTTTGTTGGCCCCTTACAGATTTTTTTTTAATTTTTTTTATCTCAAATGAGTCTGTGTTGTGATCACTGTTTCCAAAAGGTTGCCCTATTTCAACATTTGATACTATATCAATATTATTTGTGATGACTAAATCGAAGATAGCTTCATTTCTAGTCGGCTCTTGGATACCCTGGGCCAGAAAATGATCTCTGAGTGTACTCAAGAACCTGCTTCCCTGAGGAAGCACATCATGTGCTAGACTGACACATTTCCTGCTACTAGCGCTGTCTGCTCACTGAGCTGCAACACCAAGGAGGCTCGATGTGGGGAGAACCCTAACCAACTATTGTACACAAGTCCGTGACCTGAGTCTGCGGAGACATATCCACCAAAACGCCCCAGATAGCATTCGAGGTATGAGGATCCCCTGTTTGCTCCACTATCGACGTGTTGTCAGTTTGCCAGCTCACGATAGGTAGAGCTGCTACCCTCTGATGAGCGAGGCAACCAGGGCCGGGAAGAAGCTGGCTGAATACCGCTGTATGAGGTGTAAAGGGCTTCCTGCTTGTGTGCTACTGGTATATTGGCGGTTTCCAAGCCGGAGACGAGTGGGACAGCTGTGTCTCCAGTGTGTGAGACAACAAGTGCCAGGAAGAAGCCTGCTGTGATCTACCGAAGCTGTATCTAAGGGGCAGACGCAGAACTCGAGTGCCAGATTAGAGTAAGGTAACTGGCAGATGGCTGTGTGGAAAAAGGTGATTTCTTACTTGGGAGGATCAGAGGTGGGAGACTATGTGAGTGTCTAATTCCTACTTTTATGGATGCTTGAGAAGCAATACGTTGCAAGATCTACATGTTTGACGCCTCCACAGGAGAACTGTTCCTACTGAAAAACGCTAGGATAATAAACTGCTTTTTTTATTCTTTCCTGCCTCCAAAAGCATTAGCATTCACTTATAGAGTGAAGTGAGGCGTAGGAATAAAAAAAAAGGAAGTTTGCTGGACACTATGGGCCTCATTCTATTACCGGCCGTAAATCGGCCGTAAGGCTGCGATTCCTTGCGGGGGTTCTGTTAACTCGCGATTCTATTATACAGCCCCACAAGGATCTCCCCTTACGGCCGGCCGCATATCTTGAAACCGGCCGTAAGCTCTGAAATATAAAAACGCAAAAATAAATTCAAGCCTGCACTGTACAGCTCTGTAAATGCTAGGGATCATATTGGGGGACGTGAGGATTAAAAGTAACCCACTCTCAAGCTTGCACATCAGCCCAAACCCGAGTTCAAATTAACTGTTTATTTTCCGGCTGCGGCGTGGGCGGGTCTGAGGTGCTCCAAGCACTCTGGACTTTTTACATGGATATTTTACGGATATTAAAAATAAAATATTTTACGGATTTGAGTATAGGATAATTATGTGCTATTTTTTCTAACACCTAAAATCCCTTTATAGTCTTCTCAAAGTGCAGGATGGCTTTATTTGAGCTATTTTATGTGCTTAATTGGTGCTAGCGGGACCTCTTTCCTGCAAGTAAGCTGCGGCTCGTTTTTAGCCTTGCAGAGAGGGTTCCCGGAGCAACTGAATTGCAAATAGGAATTTCTTACGGCCGAAACTCTTGCAGCCGTTTTAGATCAAAGGCTTTCCTCCGGCGCGAGCGGCCGCAAGAGATAGCAAGGCGCCGGCTGCAAGCCTGCCGGAGCCCCCGGCCGTAAGGGAATAGAATAGCCGAATAGCTTGCTGCTGGTCCTTACGGCCCCACAACGGCTGCGGACGCTAATAGAATGAGGCCCTATTATAAGAGAAGGCTATATCCCAGTGAGTGGCTAATACATACTCTACATACAATTATCTCCCTACAATTTAAGAGCGCCACAGTAGTACTCAAATAATACTCTTGTAAATTACTCAATATATTGACTTGTTATAAAATTAATCTTCTATCCTTTCAATAAGGGGAATTTGACCTAATGGTTAATCTGAGGGGAACAATTTCTTGATGGAGGAATTGTTTGAGGACTAAAAAGTCTTTATCTGATTTACCCCCTTGTATATTTGAATAAATGGGAATAACCTCAATCTTAAATACTCTACCTTTATTTCAGAAGGAAAATTACATATTCATTCCTGGTGGATACTTCTTAAAGAGAACTGTATCAGATGGTATATATATTTATGTTAAGTATATAGACCCACATTTCTGGTGATACCTAGAAGTATTACAAATAGATACTGTATATACATTACTTACAAGTAACACCTAGCTTGAAATTTTATTCTGAGATTTAAAGTTTGTCATCATGAGGAACAAAGAATATAACACATCCTAAAGGTAAGAAACATGGAAGAAATGCCCAAACTCCATTTACGTAATATTTTTTCTCCAAATAAGAAAACCAGGGTTTTGAATTCTTCCCAGCTTGAATCCTCCATTCAAATCCATTTTTCTCCTTTACCAAATAAAATGAAACTTTCTACAAATAATGATTCTGCTGGTTCAACTAGCCTACACGATGAAGAAGTTTTAACTACTACTACAATGAAAAGTTATTTATTTATTTCAAATCACTTTAAAATCAGATCTTTCGCAAGAAATTCACAAAAACAAAATGTATGGATTATTAGAAAGAGTGGAAGAACCTGAAAAAAATCATGAAACTTTACTTAAAGAATATCAAAAGGTGGTTAATTATACCCTGGAGTTGGAACATAACTTGGAACGTATAGAGAGTAAACCTATACAACAAGAGGATTTTTTTAGATGCAAAAACTTGAGGATCCAAGAAATCCTGGAAACCCTCAATTCTGTAGACCTTAAAGCCTTTGTAACTGCATTTTTTATATATTTGGTAGCTCCTGAGAAACCTTGGATTAATATGTTAGATCGGATTCACAGGATACCCTTATACAGGGATCTTAAAAGGTATAATGTTAGAGATGTGATAGTTAAAATATTTTTTTTTAATATAAGGAAGCAGTTTTAAAATTGTCATGGCAGAAGTCAAATTTTTTATCCCTCATTCGAAAACTTGATTATATTTACAGATCTTTCTGGTGATACTTAACCAAAAGCAGGAAGTTCCAAGAAGTTACAAAAGCATTAAGGAAGGAAAAATAGTTTACAAGTGGGGATTTCCCACCAAATTACAAATTTTTTAAAATAACCAGAGGAAAATTATTAATTCTGTGTTAGAGGGTGAAGAGTTATTGGGGGAGTGGGACATTCCATTTATTGAATCACCTAAAGAAAAATCTAGAGTGGAAAAAGAAGTAATATCAGGTTAATACTGACATGTAAAAGTATATATCCTATTTCTAACAGGGTTAATATTCAATTGACTTTAGTTACCGATATGATACATAGTGCCTTCTACACATATTGCCTACTATATTCTTTTTACTTATTTTGATAAGGATCTGCACTTGAAGACACTTTTTGAACAGCTATGTTATTTACTCAATGTCATATTTTGAATGTACTCACAGGTATCATAACCAGCTTTTTATTAATTATAATTCACTGTCAAACCGGTATTTATTTAATGTACACAATTTAAAATAGTTAGTGCAATTGAAAATGTTAAAATGAGGTCACAGTAACTAATTCACTCTTTTGAGTCAAATTTTCTTTCTTTAACTCTTTTTTTAAAAAACTAATTATAGTAGTTAAACACATCGTTTTTTTGTTTTACTTGGCATTGGATTCCTAAATATTTTAAAATCACTGAGGCAACTTTCGGTGGGGGAAATAAAGAACTAGAATGAGGAGTTTCTGATTTGCACATTAAAAATAGAGATGTTGCGGACAGTTCGCCCGCGGACTATTCGCATCTATTTTGGCATGTTTGAGTTTGCAGCGGACGGCGAACACATGCGCTTTTCGGTTCGCCCCCTATACTTTATCATTAAGGAAACTTTGACCTTGCACCTCAAAGTCAGCAGACACATTCCAGCCAATCACCAGCATACACTCCCTTCCAGAGCATTCCATCTGAAGGACAGCATACATTTTAGAATCATTCTGAAGCTGCATTCGTTGTGAGAGGACAGATAGTGTAGCTGCTGGAGATTTAATAGGGAAATAGATAGCCAGGCTGTGTATTTAGCTTCCATTACAGACCTGAAGATATAATCTGCTGCAAGGACAGCAACCCAAAAAGCCCTTTTTAGGGCTAGAACATCATTTATTTTATTTTATAATTTTTTTCTGTATAATCTAATTGCATATGCCTGCCTGCCAGCGTGTGTGTGTGACAGGCTAACACCTAACAGCTTATATTGTGCTTATTTTCACTACTCATACCTGGTGGTGTACCATACATTGAAAACAACCATTTTCTTCCTGTAATCTAATTTCAGTTGCCTGCCTGTATTGTGCTCAGTGAAATAAAACAACACTTTTTTGACTGTAATAGATTGAATAGCAATTGCCTGCCTACAGGCGTGTGTGTAAAGCCTATTGCATCTACTCTGCCAACTTTTGCCAGTGCACAGTGATACGTCGTATCTGGTGCCACCGTAGTGTACAGTGACATAAAACAACACTTTTTTGACTGTAATCGATTGAATATCAGTTGCCTGCCTACAGGCGTGTGTGTGAGGCCTACAGCGCCTACTCTGCCAACTTTTGCCAGTGCACAGTGACACTCAAATCTGGTGCAACCTAGTGTACAGTGAAATAAAAGAACCCTTTTTTACTGTAATCAATTGAATATCAGTTGCCTGCCTACAGGCGTGTGTGTGAGGCCTACAGCGCCTTCTCTGCCAACTTTTGCCAGTGCACAGTGACACTCATATCTGGTGCAACCTAGTGTACAGTGAAATAAAAGAACCCTTTTTTTACTGTAATCGATTGAATATCAGTTGCCTGCCTACAGGCGTGTGTGTGAGGCCTACAGTGCCTACTCTGCCAACTTTTGCCAGTGCACAGTGACACTCATATCTGGTGCAACCTAGTGTATAGTGAAATAAAAGAACCATTTTTTTACTGTAATAGATTGAATATCAGTTGCCTGCCTACAGGCGTGTGTGTGAGGCCTACAGCGCCTACTCTGCCAACTTTTGCCAGTGCACAGTGACACTCATATCTGGTGTCACAGTAGCTTGCACGCATAGTACCACTAATCGGAAAAAAAATGACAGGCAGAGGCAGGCCACCCCGCAGTGGCCGTCGTGGTGCTGTGATTCCCTTTGGCTCAAGAATAATGCCCAGTTTTCAGAGGCAACGTACCCTGAACTTGAAAAGTTCTGAGGACATGGTTGACTGGCTAACACAGGACACCCAATCTTCTACAGCTTCCGCTTGGAACCTAGACGCACCATCCTCCTCCAGCTTAGCTTCGGGCACCTTTCCAGTTACCACTCGCCTCCCTGCCGCCACCACCAACACTAGCACCACAGCCGCTTCACTTGATCCGTCAGCAGAGTTATTTACACATCCATTGGAAGAAACGAGTGATGCACAAACATTAGTGCCAGAGGATGTAGATAACAGGGATATGTCCCAGTCAGGCAGCATTAGACACATGGACGTACGGTCTGATGATGATGATGTACCCGGTGCTGCTTCCTTTGTTGAGTTGTCAGATACAAGTGAAGCGGTTGATGATGACGATGCGTCCGTAGTTGTCACATGGGTGCCCGCTATAAGAGAAGAAGAACAGGAGGAAAGTTCAGATGGGGAGACAGAGAGGAGGAGGAGACAAGTTGGAAGCAGGGGGAGGTCGTCGCAAGTAGCTAGTGGCACAGTCAGACAGCATGCATCGGCACCCGGGGTCAGCCAGACAGCACGCCAGTCAACGCATGCTGTTGCCACCACCAGAATGCCATCAATGCCATCATTGCAGAGCTCAGCAGTGTGGCAATTTTTTGGTGTGTCTGCCTGTGACAACAGCGATGCCATTTGCAACCTGTGCAAAAAGAAACTGAGTCGTGGGAAGTCCAACACCCACCTAGGTACAACTTCTTTGCGAAGGCACATGATGTCACATCACAAACGCCTATGGGATCAACACATGAGTACAAGCAGCACACAAAGTCAAAGCCGCCATCCTCCTCCTGGTCCAGCATCTTCAGCCAGGTCAACCACTGCTGCCCTGCTTGCCCCCTCTCAACCATCCGCCACTCTGTGTCTCGCCCTGAGCAGTCCCTGCTCATCTGCCCACAGTCAGGTGTCTGTCAAGGACATGTTTAAGCGTAAGAAGCCAATGTCACAAAGTCAACCCCTTGCCCGGCAACTGACAGCTGGCTTGTCTGAACTCTTAGCTCGCCAGCTTTTACCATACAAGCTGGTGGAGTCTGAGGCGTTCAAAAAAATTGTAGCTATTGGGACACCGCAGTGGAAGGTACCCGGCCGAAATTTCTTTGCACAAAAGTCAATCCCCAACCTGTACTCGATTGTGCAAAAAGATTTGTGGTCACCATCACCATCACCACCAGAAACAGCCTTATCAGCATCGCTTGCTGGACCTGCGGCAACACTGGAAGAGGATTGTGAGGAAGAGGAGTCAGAGGAGGAATGTGGCTTTGAGGAGGAGGAGGAAGACCAACCACAACAGGCATCCCAGGGTGCTCGTTGTCACCTATCTGGTACCCGTGGTGTTGGACATGGCTGGGGGGAAGAACATACCTTCAGTGAGATCACTGAGGACGAGGAACGGGACATGACTAGCTCGGCATCCAACCTTGTGCAAATGGGGTCTTTCATGCTGACGCGCCTGTTGAGGTACCCTCGTATAAAAAGGATGAAGGAGAACGACCTGTACTGGGTGTCCACGCTACTAGACCCCCGGTATAAGCAGAAAGTGCCTGAAATGTTACCGAATTACCACAAGTCGGAAAGGATGCAGCACTTCCAAAATAAATTAAAAAGTATGCTTTACACAGCGTTTAAGGGTGATGTCACAGCACAACGGCAATCTAACAGCCGAAGAGCTGAACATCATCCTCCTCCTCCCACGACCACGCCGGCAAGGAGAGGATGCTTTACAGATGTGTTTTTGATGGAGGACATGCAGAGCTTTTTAAGTCCTATGCATCGCCACAGCCCTTCGGGGGCCACCCTCAGAGAACGACTCGACCATCAGGTAACAGACTACCTCGCCTTAACTGCAGATATCGACACTATGAGGAGTGATGAACCCCTTGACTACAGGGTGTGCACGCTTGCCCTGTGGCCTGAGCTATCCCAATTTGCCATAGAACTTCTGTCCTGTCCCGCTTCAAGTGTCCTGTCAGAAAGGACCTTCAGTGCAGCAGGAGGTTTTGTCACTGAGAAGAGAAGTCGCCTAGGTCAAAAAAGTCTAGATTACCTCACCTTTAAAGATGAATGAGGGATGGATCCCGAAGGGAGTGACAGTGGGTGATACATTCGATTAAAAAATGCCTGATAGATGAGCTGCCTTGTGCTAATAATGGTCCACACGCTGCTGTATTTTATCCCTGAATGCCGGATGACTTGTGTGACTTATCCGCCACCAACTAGGATTCAAGTCGCAATGTTTTAGGGCACTTTCTGCCTGGCAAACTAACATACTAACATCAATTTTTCTGGTCGCTGCAACAATACCAAATTTTTCATTCTTTTATTGTCAGAAGGCGTACAGCATGTAATGAAAAATAAAGCATTTTTGAACAGTCTTGCATAACAGTTGTGCAAAAATACATATTTACAATAAAGACATTTTGTGAAAGTTAGCTGGCTAGTCCTTCTTATTTTTACTTTTTAGGTTAATAATTTTTCTTATTTTTTTCTGTGATTGCAATTTAAGAGATACCTAAAACATGGTAAAACAGACAATAGTAAAGAGTATATCTGCAGGAAACACCAAAGTCCTATTAGCTATCATCCCTCCAGCAGTATTAGCTTATTATTTACAATATCTAACCTGGGCAATCACCCGTGGGTTACCCTAGGGCAGGCTTCAGTAAGCGACTTCTCCTTTCCTGGGATGATTTTGCCGCCGGTTGCTTCTGAAGGGTCTCCAGGGCTCCCCCACTCCGGTCCTTCCCCCAGTGTCACTTCAACCAGTAACAAATGTTTTATATTTGTAAAGCGACCCAATGATCCCCCTTGATAGAGGTTTATCTTTACAAATTTTGGAGAACCAATTTAGGACTGGTGTCCCCTGTTTCTGGGTCAGGGAGTGTGTGAAATGCCTCAACCTTCAGTAATTGTAATGTTCTGACAGCGGTAGCTCATGCTAGTCTTTCAGTTTCTCATAGGTGAGCATCTGGCCCTTACTAACCAGTCTCCCAGTCTTTCTACTTTCCTTGACCTCGACCAGTGTTATGATGTTGTGCTCATGTGTTTCGGGGCCTGAGGGTGGTCAAGAATTGGGGTCATTTGGGTGGATCCAGGGAACAAACCTGTGTGTTTCTTGGCCCATTTCCAGTATGATAGTGAGTGTCTGATTAGATGGTTTGGCGAGTTTTTAAGGCTCTGAGGCAATTCTGATAGCCAAGCCACCTTGTCCCAGGTTAAGGTCCTTAAAGTGTGGTTCTCTAAATACACCCTGGCAGGTTGATGCCCTGTAGAATGTGCTATTGGGATGAAAGATAACTGAGCTGCCTTTTGTAATATTTTAAGTTTGGACACGATAGTCTCCCCTCTGACTTATGAAGGTACATAATTTTCTTTGTGATGCGTGAGGGAGAGTGGTTCCAGATAAACTAAAATATTTTCCTTTGAATATTTTCTAATTCTTTTTATTTAATCGGGATAAGGAGTGTTCGAAATATGTAGAGCAACCTAGGAAGGACATTCATTTTTATTGTATTTATTCTCCCTAGCCATGATAACCTATACTTTGTCCATTCACTCAGGTCATTAATTATTGTTTTATAAAGTTTGCAGTGGTTGGCTTTGTACAAGTCCTCTAGCTTAGGGGTTAGTCGGATACCCAGGTAGTTTATGTGGTTCTTATCCCACTTAATATTAAACTTCTCTTAGAGACCCTGCTTCTCTACTGCTGTTAAGTCAATTGCTAGTGCTTCTGTCTTCTCTATGTTCAGTTTAAGGCCAGAAAACTGACCAAACTCCTCCATAGTTCGAATCAACTCTGGGACCGATTGGGTAGGGTTTGAGAGCATACACAGCAGGTCGTCTGCAAATAGACAAGTTTTGAAATGGTGATGGCCTATTTTTATGCCTGTGATCCCAGCGTTGGTCCTAATTGTCTGAGCTAGGGGTTCTATTGCTATTGCGAATAGAAGGGGAGAAAGGGGGCACCCCTGTCTTGTTCCTCTTTCTATTTGAATTAAAGATCTCTCATCTCCCGGAAATCTGTAACCTTGATTTGTATAATGAGTGCATGAGATTTATGAAATGGACTTTAATACCAAATTTTTCAAGCGTGGCGTATAGGTAAGTCCACTCCAGGGAATCAAACGCCTTTTCAATGTCAAAGGCCATAAGACAGGCTTGAATTTAAGAGGCTTTGGTGTGGTACAGTAGGTTCATGACTTTTCTAATGTTGTCTCCCGCTTGCCTGTGGGAGACAAAGCCTACTTGGTCATTATGTATTAACTTAGGCAAGAAGGATGACATTCTATCTGCTATTATTTTTGACAGGATCTTTGTATCACAGTTTAGTAATGATATTGGCCTGTAGTTTTTTGGTTCTAGGGCATCTCGACCCTCCTTAGGGAATAGAGAGATATCTGCCCTGTTTAGCTCTGCTGGTGTTTGCTTGCCTTCTAGAACTCTGTTTGAGTGACCAAGTTTAGGCCTAATATGTCTATAAATTTTTTATAATATAAATTGGTGTACCCGTCTGGGCCTGGTGACTTACCAGGTTTGAGGTTCTGGACTGCTTTTCTCACTTCCTCTAGGGTCACTTTGGCATTTATAGGGCCTCATTCTATTATCGGCCGTAGGAGATGCGGGGCCGCAAGGACCGGCCGCAAGCTATTTGCCTATTCTATTCCCTTCCGGCCGGGGACTCCGGCACGCGCCGGAGGAAAGCCTTTGATCTTAAACGGCCGCAAGCGTTTCGGCCACAAGAAAATCCTGGTTGCTATTCAATTGCTCCGGGAACCCTCTCTGCAAGGCTAAAACCGAGCCGCAGCTTACTTGCAGCAAAAAGGTCCCGCAGGCACACAATTAAGCACATAACAAAGCCATAATAAAGCCATCCTGCACTCTGAGGAGACTATAAAGTGATTGTAGGTTTTAGCATTAATAGCACAACATTCCCCTACACTAGAATCCGTAAAAAAAAAATATTTTCATTTATGTCAAATATCTGTGGAAAAAGTCCAGAGGGCTTGGAGCACCTCAGACCCGCCCAAGCTGCGGCCGGAAAATAAACAGTTAATTAAATCTCGGATTTGGTCTGATGTGCAAGCTTGAGAGGGGGTTGCTATTAATCCTCATGTCCCCCATTATGATCCCTAGCATTTACAGAGCTTTACAGTGCCGTCTTGAATTTATTTTTGCTTTTAAAGATTTCTGAGCTTACGGCCAGTTGCAAGATATACGGCCGGCCATAAGGGGATGTATCCTTGCGGCGCCGTATAATTGAATTACAAGGTAATGGGAGTCCCGCAAGGAATCGCAGCTTTGCGGCCGATTTACGGCCGATAATAGAATGAGGCCCATTGTCTCTAAGGCCCTCATTCAATTGCAATTTGGCCAATTGAATAGGGGTCTAAATAAGCACATAACATATATTTTTTTAAGAAGTTTTTAGTTAGTAAGCATCTATCCAAAAGCAAGTTTTTCACTAACTAAAAACTTCTTTAAAAAAAAAATGTTGTGTGCTTATTTTGACCCTTATTCAATTGGCCAAATTGCAATTGAATGAGGGCCTAAGTCATTTTCTTCTATTAAGGGGATTTCACAGGAATTAAGAAATCCCCTCTTTTTGTTTAGATCTATGTGTTTTGTTGCCGCATAAAGGGTATTGTAAAATTTTTCAAAAATCTTTTGGATCTTATTTGGGTTCGTTGTTTTTTCTCCCTTCGGGGTCTTAATTTGAAGTATCCTATTTTGTGTTGTTTTGGTTTGTAGTTTCCTGGCTAGTAACGGGCCAGGTTTATTGGCTTTATTGAATCCGATAGGAATAAATAGTACAACTGAACACACCACTCCTATCTGGTGGCACCTTAGATTGCTCGCTCAGTGCCCCAAATTTGAAGTGGGAGGACCGACCAAGCATCTTTTCCTATCTCCCGCTTCCAAAAATCCATGCCATATACACGTCCCCTGATAGGTGACGTAACAGGGATTAAACCGATAGGAATATTACTACTTAACAGTACACACCTTATAATAACGCAGACAGAGGCAACACAGAGAGAGGAGTCTGAAGAAGAGGAGTCAGAGGAGGAAGGTGGCTTTGACGAGGTGGAAGACCAAACACAGCAGGCGTCCCAGGGGGCTTGTTGTCACCTGTTGGGGACCCTTGGTGGCTGGGTGGAGGACCTTCAATGACATCAGTGAGGACAAGGAACGGGACATGGCTTGGTATCCAACCTTGTGCAAATGGGGAGTTTGTGGTTGTGCAAAGGGACTGTTTGCGTTTGTTTGCGGTGCATTTAACTGGGAGATTGGTCTGTTACTGTGAAGCGGGTGTAGCCCGTACACTACCTGATCTATACAACATCATACCTGATGTTTTAAAGCATGTTATTCCAAACAATTTAGGAATGTTAGGTGATTTATGCCCTTTATGGCTTAAAACTAGACTCTGCATCAACTATGTAAATTTCCGTGGGAGTTTTGCCATGGATTCCCCCTCCGGCATGCCAAAGTCCAGGTGTTAGTCCCCTTGAAACAACTTTCCCATCACTATTGTGGCCAGAAAGAGTCCCTGTGGGTTTTGAAATTCGCTTGCCCATTGAAGTCTATGGCGGTTCGCCGGGTTCGCCCGTTCGCGAACATTTGATGGAAGTTCGCGTCCGCTGTTCGCGAACCGAAAATTTGATGTTCGCGACATCACTACATTGAAACTATGATCTTGTCACTATAAAATAATTTATATCTTTTTTTTTTTTATTTATATAATAAAGTTCTTATAAGAATGGTACCGCACTCTTAAGTAAATGTAGTGTGATCGTTTGCTCCTTTGAAGTATGACAAGCAAGTGGAGTATGGAGTTCTTGTCAGAAGTGAAGTAGTTAAAACTGCTGAAGAACTTTTAATGGGAGCAACTGCCCTTTAAAAGCCGGAAAGCAGACCTGGAGAGAGGGGGTGTGGCCGGCTAGGCTCTGTGCAGGTTGTGGGCTGCTGACAGAAGCACGCCACAGAGAGTGAAGACTGTTCCTATGTGGAAATACAGTGGGCTGTGTGAAGCTTGATTTACTGGGACTACAAGTACTACAACAGTGAGAAGAGGGTGCTGATTGCAGTCACAGGAAGTACTGAGCTGAAAGAGCGACTATAGACTCCAGAGGTGAAAATACAAGTAAAGCCAAGTAAGTTAAGGGATTATTGATTCCCCTGCAGTTAGGCCCTGTTTGGCCTAGCAGAGAGTAGCCAGTGAGTGAAGGCCTCAGACTGAAGCAAGCCAAAGAAGGACGCTTGTTGCTATCTGACATATAGAGGAACGCAGTACGTTCACACAGTCTGCTGGAAGCAGAAATTGTACCAGAGCCTGAGAGAGAGACTACTATATTCCAGAGTTGGTTTACAGAAAGGACTTCTGTGGTATCGGAGATATTCCACTGAGCAAGGACTATCTCCAGACCCCATCCCTAAGAAGCTGGATGCAACAAGGGATAAACAGGTTGGTGACAGATACATGTTTTCACCATATGAGGATAAGAAGCACAAAGGCCCCAGGGAGAAGTGTGCGTTGAGAGAAAGTAATAGTCCCTCATCCCCAGAGGGTGACAAGGGTCCCTGGGGTGAAGCATAAGGGAGAGAAGGGTGGGCCCTATGCTTCACCCACCATTGACAGAAGCTGTAGAAGAAAAGGCATTTTCAACCAAGTAAGAGACTGTGTGTTTCCTAGCCACAAGCTGGCATTTTCAACATGATAAGAGACTGTTGTTTCCTGGCCACTAGGTGGCACTCTCACCAGTCTCAAGGACTAATCGTATGCTGGCCACAAGGGGGCAGTCTCCCCAGCTTAAAAGACTGTTGACAAGCTGGCCACAAGGTGGCAGTCTCCCAAGTAAAAAGGGAAATATTTGTATCCTGGCCACAAGGTGGCACTAGCACAAGTTAAAGGACTGTATATACCTGGCCACAAGGTGGCATTCTCCCACCTCGCAGAGACAAAGTTATTTATGTTCCGGTATTTTAAGCAGAGCTACTGCTTCAACTGTTAATTTCCGTTTTGCAAATAAACCAATTTGCTGCATTTGAAGTCGGTGTCAGCCCTTGATTTAAAAACCCACCGCTATACGCGGCCATCCTGATCACAGTAGGTAAACATGCATTGAATTTAGTAAAGCTATGTTTATTATGGAATATTCTACACAATCACATATATAGTTGTGAGCGTACGAGTTGTTGCTAACGCTGCGGGCTCGCGTAGCGAGCCCGCGGCCCTCGCGAAGCGAGGGCACTGTGCCAGGCTCTCAGTTGCTGGCTCCATGCCAGCACCTGAGGACCTCGCAAAGCGAGGTCTTCAGTTGCAGCAACTGCGACCCTTGCAAAATTCACAACACAAATTCCCAACCCAAACAACTGCGAATCTCGCAAAGTTCACGTCTTAACACATTACGACACTCGCAAACAACATACGACACACGTTCACACACATTACGACACTCGCAAACAACATACGACACACGTTCACACACATTACGGCCTCGCAACACTCGGACGTAACTCGCGAACATTACAAAATTACAAACACAATACATACACACAGGACATACATAAAAACCTTACCTACACAAACAGGAAGCACCCAGGACCTCAAAAATGCAACTTACAACTTAATTGCACTCAAAATAAAAGAGTTTAGACACTAAATAATTTGTTAAGCGACACAAAAAATGGCAGACGAATAAAACGAAAACGAGGCTACACACGCAAACACCATACGAGACACGTTACCACACATTACGACCTCGCAAACATCGGACGCAACACGCCGACATACAAACATTTAAAACTTAAGAAAGACACACAACAAACACATAAAAAGCTTACCTACAGCAAGAGGAACCAGCCAGCACCTCAAAAAAACAAGTTACACCTACATTTAAATCAAAATAAAACACTTTAGACACTAATACCATCGCTAAGCGAGAGAAAAAATGGCCGACGAACAAAACGAAAACGAGGCTTCAGACGTAACTACACTACACTTACTCGCAATAATGAAACACACACTATGCGGAACGTATCACAATCATATTAAACACCATTTTGAACAGTAATACGCAGAAAATGGCGGATGGAACGCAAATTGTAAGCTGGAACGCAAATAGCGCATGCGTATTGCGTTCTAACGGTCTCACTTTCCAGAACTTTCTACAAGTTTATAAATACTGCCTATTTCAAACAAAAAAATACATTTCTCCTCAGGTGATCAACGGAGTGACTTTTGAGATAACTGCTGCTTTTACTTGAGAAGACAATTCTTTACTAATTTACTACTTTGCATTGTGCAAATTACAACTGAGAGGTAAGCTATAATATATTACATTTTATTATCAGGACAGGTCAAACAAATAAAAAAATAAACTAGGATTTATGTAGTGACATATATGGCACATTTATGTGTATAGGCTCACAAAAAAAATACGGTTCATTTAACAAAACAACAAAAAAACATAATTCTATATTAAACAGAGGTTTATGTATAGTGACGACACGCACATATATGTGTATAATGTATAGTGACATCTGACACGCACATATATGTCTATAATGTATAGTGACATGTGACACGCACATATATGTATAGAATGTATAGTGACATGTGACACGCACATTTATGTGTATTGCCCCTGCATAGTGACATGTGACACGGACATATATGTGTATCATGTATATTGACATGTGACACACACATTTATGTGTATTGCCCCTTCATAGTGACATGTGACACGGACATTTATGTGTATTGCCACTGCAACAAAATTAGCTTAAAACAAAATCAGTAAACAACTACATTTAAATGACATTATATGTCATGTATACTGATATGTCACACGCACATATATGTATATCATCTATAGTTACATCTCACACACAGACATTTATGTGTGTTGGAAAAAAAAATATAAGGTTAATTTAACCATTTAAATATGAGTCATGTATACTGATATGTCACACGTACACAAAATAATTACATTAAACTATGGAATGTGCTTCATGTATGTGACATATGTGTGTAGCCCCCAACAAAAAATAAGGTCAATTGAAAATAATTACAGAAGTATATTTAAATGACATTAATTTACTGCAATTCAATAGATCATATAAAGCTGAATATTTCTATTTCTTTTAATATTCAAACAGACTCTGCATCAACAGCGTCACTCAACAATTTGCACCGTGCACTGTGAAGCACAATCCCTTTTAAAGAACACCAACAAAGAAGAAGAGGTAAGATACAACAAGACATTACATGCTCAAAAGGCCATGCTTTGCTAGATGAAAAATTATAAATATACAAATAACTATTTCACTTTCTTTTTCAAACAGACACTACAAGAAGACCGGCGGATTAAGATTGGCAGGAGGGGACCGTCTGTCATTCCAAACTTCAATCAAGGTAAAGTATTAAGTATAAACAAGAAAGAGCCTTATTCAATTGCGACTTCCTCAATTGAATAGGGCTCTATATAAGCACATAACATATTTTTTATACAGAACTTTTTAGTTACTGAACTTCTAACCACAATCAAGGTTTTCAATAACTAAAAACTTTGCTCAATAAATATGTTATGTGATTATATAGAGCCCTCTTCAATTGGCAAAATTGCAATTCAATGAGGACCTATATATCTTTAATGGCCAAGGGCCTCACTCAAATGTGATTTGCCCATTTCAATAGGGCTCTATATAAGCACAGAGCATATTTTTTAAAGGAACTTTTTATTTAGTGAACACGTTGCTTTTGGATACAAGTTCACTAAATACAAAATTCGGTAAAAAAATATGCTCTGTGCTGATATTGAGCTCTATTCCATTGGCCAAAACACAATTGAATGAGGAGCTGACAATATAACAAATGCAGTAACCAAAGGCCCTCATTCAATTGCTATTTTGGACAATTAAATATGGCTATAAATAAGCACTTTTAGGCCCTTATTCAATTTTAACAAATATATGTGATGTGCTTATTTACAACCCTATTCAATTTTCAACATTGCAATTCAATGACGGCCTTAGAGTACTATTACATTGTAAAAAATGCAATTGAATGAGGGGCAAACTATGCAACATATGGTACACACAAAGGTCATTATTCAATTGCAATTTTGCCAATTGAATAGGGCTCTATATAAGCACATAACATATTTTTTGACCGCAGTTTTTAGTTATTGAAGACCTTGATTTTGGATAGAAGTTCATTCACTAAAAATTTGTGTCTGCAAAATCTGTTATGTGCTTATATAGAGGCCTATTCAATTTGCCAACTCGCAATTGAATGAGGCTCATGGGCCCTTATTCAATTGCAATTTGCCCAATTGAATAGGGCTCTAAATAACAACATAACATTTTTTTAAAAAAAAGTTTTTAGTTACTAAAAATCTATCCAAAATAAAGTTTTTCACTGACTAAAAACTTCTTTAAAAAAATATGCTATGTGCTTATTTAGGGCACGATTCAATTAGCCAAATCGCAATTGAATGAGACACAAACTGCTACACACAAAACAGAATTTCTTATTCAATGTTTAACAACCTACAAAGAAGCAAAAATAAGAATAACAAAAGTGTTGCGCACCTAATAGCATTGTACAAAAAATCACACAAACACATAGGAAACTACATTAACATTCTTCTTTAATGTTTAACAAACTATAACCAATACAATCAAGAATAAATACATTTTGCACAAGTGGTGCGCACAAAACAGGATTGTCAAAAACTAACACAAACACATAGCAAACTACATAAATTATATTATTTCATGTTTCACTAACTATAACCATCCCAATAAAGGTTAAATAAGTATACCACAAGTGGTGCGCACAAAACAGGATTGTACAAAAAATAACATAAACACATAGCAAAATAAATTCATATTCTTATTTAATATATCACAACCCACAAGCCTTACTAAGAACCTTAAATAAGAATAACAAAAGTCGAGGGATTGTACAGAAAGTAAAAAAATATATATATAGAAAAAAATTACCATAACTGATACAATACAGCCAAATTCATACATTTTTTACTTATTTAAAAGACATTTCACTCAAACAACATTTTCTATTTTATATTACAACAGATACTGCGTGAAGACAATCGGACGAGGACTTTCTCCACAGGACCGGACCATCGGACGAGGACTTTCAACACAGGACCAGACCAGTAGACGAGGAATTTCAACACAGGACCAGACCAGCAGACGAGGAATTTCAACACAGGACCAGACCATCGGACGAGGACTTTCACCAAAGGACCACAACATCGGACGAGGGCTATCGCCACAGGACCACAACATCGGACGAGGGCTATCGCCACAGGACCACACCATCGGACGAGGACTTCCAACAGAGGACCACACCATTGGACAACGATTTTGAACAGAGGACCAACAAACATTCGGATTTAAATCACACTTCAAACAAGGTACAGTATAATAAGTACTAAAGTATAAAACTAAAGAAACTGCTTTCAGTTGCATCCGTGTCAACAGAAAAATAAAAAAAATAATTTACTATCTCCCTTATTCTATTTAAATTGCTACTATGCAATACATAGCTCAATAACCACATCACTTTTTTTTTTAGCAAAGAAGTTTTGCAGTGGTAAATATCTATCCACAAACAACGTTTTTAATAAATAAAACCATTATTTTAAAAAAATATGTTACATGCTTATTTACAGCAGTATTCCATTGGCCAAATTCTTAGCCAGTGAGGACAGGAATTATAAATTTAACTAAATATAAATGATACATTAATGATTTGCCTTTTATTTCACCAATTGTGCACAAGAATCTTTAACAGGAATTACAAATTAAAATATACACAATTACATTTATTTTTTTTCCTTTACAGATTAATATGGCTGATAACGAGACCAAAGAAGAGAAGAAAAGACGTCAAACTAGAGAAAGACAAGAGAGATGGGCCGCACAGCAGACACCGGAGGAGAAAGAAATTTGACGAGAAAAAGAACGCAAAAGACTTGCAAATAAAAGAATATCAGCTGCAAAAATGAAAGATACAACCAAAACAAATAAAAAGATAATAAAGCATTTACATACTGTTCCTAAAACATCAGATGACATTTTACAAGATACCAGTCAAGACAGACCAAAAAAAGCAACTCCAAAAACAAAGCATTTACAAACTCTTACTAAAAACTTACAGGACATTTCAACCAAACAAGGACAACATATACCAAGAAAATCCACGAAAAAAACTAAACATTTAGAACCTGTTGTTGAAACATTTCATGACTTTTCACCTGATGAATATGAAAGTCAACATCCGATATGCTTTGCAAATTGTCCTTTACTCAAGTCTTTAGCAGTAGAGGTTCATAGTTGTGGGGACATGAGTACTCAATGTCAATTTTGTGAGGCTTATTATTTTAAACAGGAGAGACCCAGAGATGGACAATTTATTAGTTGTTGTCAAAAAGGAAAGTTCAAACTTCCAGAAAGGAAACAATTTCCAACCTATTTACAAATTATTATGACTGAACCTACTTTTCCAAATTACAAAAATTTTAAGACAAACATAAGATCCTACAATAGTGCCATATCATTTGCATCCATGGGGGCAACATTGGCTGCTAATGTACCAGGACATGGTCCTTACTGTTTTAAAGTCCAAGGACAAATTTATCATCGGACTTCACATTTACATCCAGAGGAAGGAGAGCAAAGAAAATTCGCTCAACTATATGTCCTAGATACAATGGAAGCTGTTGACCAACGTATGCAGAAGGAAGAAAATAAAAAATGCTTACCCAGTGTTTTTATAGTGCTAAATAACATTATGGACAACAATCCCTACAGTAAAGCTTACAAAAAAATGGCAGAAGTAGAAAATGAACAACTACTTCATGCACAAAGACATCAATTACCCATGCCAAAGGTTAATATGGTGCTTAAAAGAGACAGACATACTGATAAACGTCGTTATAACTTGCCAACATCAAATGAGGTTGCAATGGTCTTTCAGAATGATGAAGGAGAACCACCATTTCAAAGAGACATTAGAGTATATCCCAGAAATGAGGAGCAACCATTTATTAATATTAATATCTTAAGTCCAAATTTAGATCCTATGACATATCCCATCTTTTTCCCACATGAAGAAGCAGGTTGGCAACGAAAATTAACCCTTCCCAGTTACCCAAATGCTAAAGCCAGAATCCGAAATAATGTTTCTATGCTTGAATTTAAAGTTGCTCAAATTGCCATTAGAGATGAATTTAATCCAATTTTATGTGGTGGAAAACTAACACAACAATGGATTATTGATTCATATTTGCAAGTTGAGGCAAATAATTTAAACTTTATAAAATATCAACAAGATAAACTACGTGTAGAACAATATTGTGGACTCATGGACTATGTTGCTGACGTGGCTACAAGCAAAGACATGACAGCTGGCAAAGCCATCATTTTACCATCTTCTTTTCAAGGATCTCCTCGAAATATGAGAGAAAGATACAATGATGCTATGGCTATTGTGACAAAATTTGGAAAACCAGATTTATTTGTGACATTTACATGTAATCCACAATGGCCAGAAATTAATCAAAATCTACTTATTGGACAAAGTGCTTCAGATCGACCAGATTTAGTAGCCAGAGTTTTTAAGATCAAATTAAACGAATTAATACGTGACTTTACTATAAATCAGTTATTTGGCAAATGTCTTGCTTATGTATATACCATTGAATTTCAAAAAAGAGGCCTTCCACATGCACATCTTCTCATAATACTTCAAGAGAAAGATAAATTAGATACTTCGGACAAAGTGGATGCAGTCATAGTTGCTGAACTACCAGATCCAGAACTATATGGTAGACTATATGAGATTGTTACTCATCGCATGATTCATGGACCCTGTGGAGACCTTAATACACAATCACCATGTATGGAAAATAATCAATGTTCAAAAGATTTTCCAAAAGATTATAGAGACAAAACATATGCAAATTGTGATGGATATCCACTTTATAAAAGAAGAGAAGGAGATAGTGCCATTATTCGTGGAAAAAAAGTGGACAATAGATATGTAGTACCCTACAATCCACATTTACTCATGAAGTACAACGCCCACATCAACGTAGAAGCCTGCACTTCCATCAAATCCATTAAATATGTCTACAAATATATTTACAAAGGTTACGATGCAGCTACTGTAGTCGTCAAAAGTGCAGACAACCCTGAAAGTAGTGAGTTAGTACATGATGAACTTGCATCTCATGTAGATGCTCGCTATGTCAGTGCGCCAGAAGCTATGTGGCGGCTTTTAAAATTTGAAATGCATGATAGATCACATGCAGTATATAGGTTAGCAGTACATTTGCCACAACGACATTTAGTCTATTTCCATGCTGGAAATGAAATGAATGCATTGGCCCAAAGTGAAGATCGTCACACTACACTAACTGCACGGTTTGCATTAAATTCCACTGATGCTGAAGCAACACAATACTTATATATTGAAATTCCATATCACTATGTTTTTGTGAATGGATTATGGAGTGCAAGAAAAACCAGAGGCAATAAAATAATTCCACGAATTTACACAGTCAGTCCAAGAGATGTTGAACGTTTTTGCTTACGGATATTACTTTTAAATGTTCCAGGAGCACAAAGTTTTGAACAATTAGGAACTGTTAATGACATTGTATATGAATCCTTCCATTTAGCTGCAAGACATAGAAACTTACTCGCTGATGATACAGAGTGGGAAAGATGTTTAGAAGAAGCAGCACAATGTCAAATGCCACGACAGATGAGAGAACAATTTGCTTTTATTTGTATCTTCTCAAATGCTCCAAATGCATTAGCTTTGTGGGAGACTTTTAAAAGTAATATGGCTGAAGACTTTATGCGACGATACAATGAACCCATTGCACACTTAAAAGCGTTAATGGAAATTCAAGAAGTCTTTTTAACTCATGGATTAAGTTGTGCAAGTTTTAATTTGCCTGATCCAGGTCTTATAGATGACATTAACTTTGAAGACTATGACATTCAACTACAAGCAGAAAGAACAGAAGAAAGACTTGCAACTTTAAATACACTACAATTGCAAGCATTTCATGCCATTAAAAATGCTTTAGATGATGACATGGTGACAGAGCGTTATTTCTATCTTGATGGACCTGGCGGATCAGGGAAAACATATTTGTACAATTTATTAATGAGTTCAGTACGAGCACAAGGAAAAATAGCAATGGCGTTTGCCACTACTGGAATTGCTGCACTTTTATTAGAAGGTGGAAGAACTGTTCATAGTGGATTTAAACTGCCAGTGCCTATTTTAGAAAATTCTGTGTCAGATATTCGCATGACATCCTTACAAGCAAAGAAATTGAAGAAATGTAAATTAATTATAATAGATGAAGCCACAATAATGTCATGCTATGCCCTCCAATGTATTGACCGTTTGCTTCGTGAAGTCATGGATAATATTTTTCCATTTGGTGGAAAGGTAATGTTGTTGGGTGTCGATTTTAGACAAACATTACCTGTCGTTGTACATGGAAATCGAACAGACATTATTGAAACATGTATAAAGTCAAGTACAGTATGGAAACATTTTACCCATCTTCAACTGCAACAAAATATGAGATCAGAAGGCCAAACTGATTTCAATGATTGGCTTATTAAAATTGGAGAAGGCAGAACAGAAAAAATACTACATTTACCTGACGACACTGTAGAGATCCCACCTCATATGATTTGTCAACAAGATATTATATCGGCTATATTTGAAGGGAGCATAAATAACGAAGAATATTCCGAGCTTGCCAACCAAGTTATACTGACGTGTAAAAATAAAGATGCATTAATACTCAATAAT
Organism: Discoglossus pictus; assembly: GCA_027410445.1. Taxonomy (NCBI): domain Eukaryota; kingdom Metazoa; phylum Chordata; class Amphibia; order Anura; family Alytidae; genus Discoglossus; species Discoglossus pictus. The sequence goes on along the minus strand of CM050163.1, from coordinate 136,224,621 downwards.
GAAATCTTAAAAAAAATTAATGCACCACAAAGAAATTATCACAGTGCTGATTCTGTACTTGCTGATGACAATGAAAGTCAGGCAAACTTTTCAACTGAATTCATTAACTCTTTAACTCCTTCTGGAATGCCACCACATATTTTGCAGCTAAAGAAAGGTGCAATTATCATGTTACTGCGAAATATGAACCCCAAAAAAGGCCTATGCAATGGCACAAGATTAATTGTTCAACAATTAAAGGACCATTTTATAGATGCTGAAATTTTTATCTGGGACCCATAAAGGAGAGAGAGTTTTCATACCAAGAATAGATTTAGCACCAAGTGAAAGTAGTCTCCCTTTTATACTTCAAAGAAGACAATTTCCCATTATTATGGCATTTGCCATGACCATTAATAAATCACAAGGTCAAACTTTCAAATCTGTGGGTATTTTCTTGGAAGAACCAGTTTTTGCACATGGTCAATTGTACGTTGCGTTGTCACGGTGCAAAAATCCACAGGCTATTAAAGTTTACATTGAAAACAATGAAAGTCAAGGTGATTTATTAGAAGATGGACGTATTTTTGCTAAAAACATTGTCTACTATGAAGTACTATAACTTTGCAGGATACAAACTAAAGCCATGCAAACATTTTGGAAAAACATTCAAAAATACAAAACAATTGGTTGTTTAATTCAGTCATAATTAATGGAAGTCATGTTTATGGATAATTCGCCTCACAAAATACTTGCCTTGCATTTCTATGAAAAATTATGTTAAAATGTTAAGTCACTATGTTAATGTTTCTAATGCTACAAGTTTAAAAACAATATTTTCAAGTTATTTCATTCAACATATTACAAAGTTCATGTTAAGAGCTCAAGCACCTTTTAAGTCACAATGTAAATATTGTCTGTTATCTTAAGATTACTACCTACATTAATGTTTATCGCCAGTTGATGTGCTCAGTAATGAATTACTTTAATTACGTACGGTTTAAGGAGAGTTTTTACTGTATGCCTTCCTCTACATTCAATGTATATTAAACTTAACAATTATTCTGATACAAATTGCATGTTAATACTGATTAATTTAAAGTTAAACTGTTTTTACATTCAAATGTTAATACTTTTAATTCAAAATTATGTTACAAAATGTATTTACTATGTTCCTGTTTATAATGTTCAAAATTACACAAATGTTTTGTTAAACTTCCAAAGTTACATAAAAAATAAAGTTCAATTTTAAAAATATATACTTTCAAGGTTATTGCTTACATATATTTTAAACTTCATGTTAAAATTCGGCTACGACTATGAAGTGATTTTGATCCCTTAAAGAGGACAAAGGTATGCTAAGATCCTAAGGTGGTCAATTATAATACATCATAATAATACTTATTTAAAGAACAATATATAAGTATCACCTACAAGTGTCAAATATTGGTGAATACAAAAAACCTAATTGAGATAGAGGGAGGAGGAGAAAGGAGGAAGTAAAAGTTGGTGAATAAATACACCATAAAAACTAAACAAAATGGCTACAAAATCGAAAGCGAAAGGGCGGAAAAGCCCCACTCCTGATCCATCCTCCTTTTTTTCCCCTAAGAAACTTACAAATTCGACGCAGAAACAAACTCAGAAAGAAGGGCAGGACCAAAGTATAGTCCTCCTCCCTGTAACTCCAACAAACAGAGAAATTGAGAATCAGGAAGAAAACATTCTTACTACTGGGAAAATGAAAGAGATCTTAAAAAATTTCCAAATAGAATTCCTCGCAGAGATTAAGGCTCAAATTATGGAAAACTCTAAACTAATAACGGAAGTGAACAAGAGATCTGCAGACTTGGAGACTAAGTTTGACAAGTTAATTGTGGACCATAATATGTTAATGGAACAATCATCTAAAATGACTACACAAATTAAAACTCTGAATGAGCAAATAAATAAAATGGAAGATAAATCACGAAAAAATAATCTGCGCATTAGAGGAATATCAGAAATTATAAAAAAAGAAGAGCTTCCCACATACCTTGGGGAATTATTTTCCAATATTATACCTAATTTTTCACAAATGGACCAAAAATTTGATACAATTCATAGAATCCCATTACCAGCACACTTACAGAATAAGAGTCCTCGAGATGTGATTGTTAGAATGCACCATTTACCCACAAAAGAAGCAATTTCTAAAGCGAGCTATACTAAAAAGAAATTTGATTCACCATATGAAATGATACAAATCTTTTCAGATCTCTCAAAAGCAACAATCGATAAAAGGAAGGAATTTACTTTGATAACTCAAACACTAAGGAAACGTAATCTTATTTACAAATGGACTTCCCCAGTAGGATTGTTAGTCCTACAAGGAACCACATGGCACAAGATCAATTCCACAAAAGAAGGAGAAGTTTTTTTGAACAATCAAAATCTGAAAGCGAATGAATCAAAAGACTCTTCAATGAAGCTGCAATTAACAACGCCGGAGTGGCAAAAGGAAAGATAAACATGAATGGACATTGAACTGGCGGATCATTGACACTAACTAAAGTAGAGTTTAGTTAGGGAAAACCATAAGAGATGTATAGTAATTAATAAGATCTAGAAAGAATAACAACAAGATAGGGTAGATTAGCATAAGACCTTATTGCTTGTGGCTGGAGGAGGGGAGAGAGAGAGGAGAGGGAAGTAGAACGGGAGGGAAGAAGTTTAAAGTAGAAGGAGAAATAAAACAATAAATATAAACAACAATATAAAGTGAATTAGTAAATATCAGTATAATCTATCAAATTATCCAAATCTGCAATAATGTTCATACATTTATAACACGATATACTCCTGGTCTCTTTAATCTCCCCATTCCTCCAACAACAGGATGAAAAACAGAAACAGTAAGTGGGTTTAGACAGATAAAGAACTGGCTAAGATAAGAAAACGCCATAGCCATCTTCACAGGATACCGCAAATCATTTCTGAACAATGACAGAATTCCTGCGGAACAGTTTTAGTGAAAGGCTGTACCACAGCCCCAGCTGTTCCAATAGTATGAATGTATGTATGAAAGTAAGTATGAATGTGATAAAAGGAGTTAATGTTCCCAAAATTAAGAATACAAAGGATAAAAAGAATAAAGAGAGTCAATATAAATCTCCCAAAAATATATGGGTCTAAAGATTTTAAGCTGGAATGTTAGAGGATTAAATTCCCAAGTAAAAGGAAAACAGTATATAGACATTGTAAAATAGAAAAGGCAGATTTAATCTTTCTTCAAGAAACTCATTGGGGGAAAATTAAGATACCGGGCTTCGCAACAGGAAGCCATGAATATAGAATTAATTCAGTGTTTGGGGAAAAAAAAAGAGGTGTATCTATGTTTTTCTCTAATGAGTTAAAAATTAAGGAAGTAGTGTCAATTATTGATACTGAAGGACGCTATATTCTATGGAATGGCCAAATTAATGATCAGAAAATTACATTACTCAATATTTATGCTCCTAATGAAAAACAAGGTAAATTTTTAAAACAAATAGGCAATTTAATAAAGAAATATGCACAAGGTCCGCTCATTATTGCTGGTGACTTTAATATGGTCCTCAACTTAAATCTAGACAGATCTAAAAAACTGGTGGACAAAAATTTAAAAAGAATCAGCAAAGTAACCCAATCATTTACTGAATGGATTATTAAAAACAACTTATTTGATTCATGGAGAGTTCAACACCCAAATCAAAAAGAATTTTCTTTCTACTCAACCCCACATAATATATACTCATGGATTGATTTAATTTTAGTAGATTCTCGAATAATAGATAAAATTGCACATACGGAAATAGGCAATATCGCTATATCAGACCACGCCTACACTATAGCAATAGTTGAAATAAATAAAGTAAAATTAGATAGATCACAAAGGAAAATGGATGATTCCCTATTAAAAATAGAAAAGAATAAAGAATTTTTAAAGAAAGAAATAACAAAATTTTTTGATATTAACAGTTATTCGGTCCCATCACACTGCACAATTTGGAACACACAAAAAGCTTTTACACGAGATTTGATGATTAAACTAAAATCACAAATGATTAAACAAAGAGGCGCACCACTAAAAAAAATTGTATATAGAGCTAAATAAATTAGAAACAAAATTTATTTTGGACGCACAACCACATATTATAACAGAAATTAAAACAATCCGGAACAGAATAAATAAGATAAATCAACAGATATCAGATAGCGAATTATGGCGCTTCCAACAGATATATCACCATCAAAACAATAGAAATAGTAAATTATTGGCTTCACAAGTTAAAAAGAAAAAGGAAAAAAATAGAATAACAGTTCTAAAAGATAAAGGTAGGTACATTTCCTCACCGAAAGAAATTGGCCAAGCTTTTTTTGAATTTTACCAGAATCTGTATAACTTGGAAAAAGATCCCACCTTTAGTAAGCCATTAGTAGAAGAAATTCATTCATTTTTGGACGGTATTAAATTACCTAAATTAACTGAAAGCGACCGAAAAGAACTTAATGAACCAATTACTACTCAAGAAGTCCTCCAAGTCATTAAACAACTGAAACCTTTCACCACTCCAGGACCAGATGGATATACTAATGGTTTTTATAAAACTTTTGACCAAATATTAAGCCCTCACTTAACAGACATGTTTAATGAAATCAAGAGGACAGGGGCAATCCCAAGGGAAATGATAAAAGTTTCAATCATAATGATTCCCAAGCCTAAATTAGACCCACAGTACTGTGCTAACTATAGACCCATTTCACTATTAAACGCAGATATTAAACTATATGCGAAAATTCTGTCCTGCAGAATCCAGAAATTCATAGAAAAATTAATATCAATAGATCAAATGGGGTTTGTGGCAGGCAGACAAGGATCAGAGAATATTAGAAAGATTATGAATTTAAGTGAAATAGCGAAAGCCAAAGGTACTCCCACCCTATTCTTATCCTTAGATGCCGAAAAAGCGTTTGACAGAGTAGGGTGGGACTACATGCGTTTAACGCTATCTAAATTTGGGTTTGGAGAATTTGGTGCTAAAGCTATTGGAGCCTTATACAGTTCCCCTTCAGCAGAAATAACGGGTTGGGGAGGCAGGACAAACTCATTTGGAATATCTAATGGTACCAGACAGGGTTGCCCCCTCTCCCCCACCCTGTTCGCGCTGATGATAGAACCATTAGCCGAAATTATTAGATCATGTCCTCAGATATCTGGGATTAGGGTGGGGGAGAGAAAGCACAAAATTAGTTTATATGCTGACGATGTGGTACTGTCACTTACCCATCCAAAAGAATCACTCTATCAATTATCAAAAGGGATTCAAAGGTATAGCAAAGTTTCCTATTATAAATTGAACTATATGAAATCAGAAACTCTTGTTTATAACTTTACAGCAAGTTTGCTGTCTCAACTGGATTCTATATACCCTTATGACTGGAATTCAAAATCATTTAAACATCTTGGAATTATATTTTTGGCTAAATTACACGAAATGGTAGACAGGAATTATAAAGACCTATATGCTAGGTGTCAAAATATTATAGTTAATTGGAAAAAAAATAGATTTTCCTTTTCGGGAAGAATTGCAGTAGTAAAAATGATGATTCTCCCAAGAGTTACCTATATTTTGAGATGTATCCCATTTAAGCTTCCCAAATTCTGGTTAAAAAAACTCCAAAGCATGATAGACTTCTATATACACCATACTAAATATATAAGGTTAAAAAAAACAACCATGGGAAGACCCTTTATAAAGGGAGGAATTTCCTACCCTTTATTATATCCTTACCAAGAAGCTAACGGTATAGTACAAGGGTTAAAATGGTTGGAAACAGCAAATAACCTCCCTTGGATGCAAATAGAACAAGCATTAATCCGAAATTGGCACGTATCAGCTATGGTATTTAGAGAAAATCTCCACTATATGAATCTGGCAATTGGATCACGGGTGGTAAAAGAAATATTAAAAAATTGGAGACGGATCAATAAGAAAAATAAGCTGATCCCGGAGGGCAGTCTAATAACCCCAATAAAAGCTATTCTACATATAGATATGGAAACCATTATAAATGACTGGAATAGCAAAGGGCTGGTGCGGGTTAAAGATACAATATTCAAAGGAGCTATTGCTTCCTTCGATCAGATAAAAAAGAAGTTCAATATCGCAGTTAAGGGAGGGTTAACGTATGAAGCCTATAAAACCGTCACACGTCAACTTAACATTCCTTTACAAATTGGTAAAGAACTCAATTCTATAGAAAATATTATTCTTAAAGGGGAAAAAAAACATCTAATATCCAAGTGCTTTAATATCACAAGATCCTTTGGAGAACAACCTAAAACCAAGGGTATGTGTCAATGGGAGGATTCCTTAAATTTAGCATTAGAAGTCAAAGACTGGGATACAACCTTAAAATTAACAAACAGGTTTATTAAACAAATAACATACAGAGAAACATTTTTTTAAATAATTAATAACTGGTATTTTACACCTGTTAAAACTGCACAGATTTCCCATAATCCTTTGGAAAAAATGTGTTGGAGAGATTGCGGTAATACTGCTCATTTACTACATATTTTATGGGAATGCCCGAAATTAAAGTTTTTTTGGGAAAGTTGTTATAATTTTCTGTCTAGTATTGTGGGAAGTCAATTTCCTTTTAGTGCAGAATGCAGTCTGCTCCATATTTTTCCAAAAGGTATCAGTATAGAGAAAAAAGCTTTTCTTGTCTTTTACTTTTTTTTTTTTTTTATGATCTATCTTATAATTCAAAAGTTTATTTAAATAAAACAGATAAAGCATCTAAAGGAGTAAAGAAAACAGAAAAGAAAATTAACTGGGAAAGGGAGAGGGTAAGAAAAAATCATGTGGCAAACTTACCCTATAAGGTGTTTTTAGCGTTGCAGACATTTGTGGTGTTCCGGGTCCTCCCGGCCTCCACACCCACCAGTGACAGCCTAAATTTCCCTTTATAAGAGATTAGCTATAGAGGAATGCTATGAGCAGACGTAAGCCATGGGGTCCAAATTTTTCAGAACAGGGGATATGTGCTTTGTAAAATGTGAGTACATTTTTCATTAACCAATATATGGTAAATATGGTTGAAAACCTAATTGAAAGTTAGTAAGGTAGTTTCACTTCTAGGGCAAAGTATTGCCAAAGTTTGTTTTGATTTGCACATATATTTTAACATTCAAGCCCAGAAGGCAGAATCCCATTGTGGGTTGCAGTGGAGTGCTAATTATTTGTGAGAACAGACTTACTGGTTTTCCCCATAAGCCTTGTACTAGTGGACATGTCCACCAGATATGATGAAAAAAAAACTCTTGAGTGGCACACTCTAAAGCAATTCTCACTTAAATGTGGGTTTATTTTATTCATTAAAGATGGTGTATTATAGATTCTGTGTAAAACCTTGATTGAAACCTCCAATAAGCTGTATGTAAAGAGCCTCTTGATAGGTTAGAGCACACCTCCTTCCACATGTTTAAATCTAGCTCTCTACCTAAGTCCCGTTCCCATTTTAACATAACGTTGGGTTTCCAGCTGTTTTGCGAATCATTAAGTAGAGAGTATAAGGAGACCAAAAATCCCTTCATAAAAGATACATTCTTACATACGGTCGTTATACAGGTATGCTTTGGCGGCCCTATGCTTTGGGTCATGATGAGGAGCCAATGTTTGAATTTCCTATAATTCCATATTTCATTATCTGGTATCTGGTACTGTTTTATAAGTGGTTCATGGGGAATCAATTTGTTGTTTGAAAACCAGGCTCCTAACCTGCCCAGTGTGCTAGTAAGCCACCACTGCTTGGAATCAGAATTTAAATTAAATTAAATTAATAAACCGTCCCCCAAACCCAAATTTATCCAGTGTTTCATATAGATAAGACCACTCGAGTGTCGAAAGCCTTCTCCATATCCAACGCCAGGACACATAGCGGGATTTTACCCCCATGCACCAAATTAATGACATTTAAAGCCCTTCTAATGTTATCCCTCATTTGCCTTTGAAGGACAAAGCTGGTTTGGTCTTTGTGTATTAGATCCAGTAAAAAAACAGAGATTCTGTCCGCCATGATCTTGGCCAATAATTTAATATTTCCATTCATAAGGGATATCAGGTGATAATTTTTGGCCTCCAGGGGGTCTCTCCCTTCTTTAGGAAATTGAAAAGGTTACATAAGTGAGGCGTTTGAATTTAACGTTGTCATATTTTGGTCTGTAGCTTTAGGGAGATCGCAAGCATTTAAGTAGGACTGAATAAGCCCTGTACTAGGATGAGGTTTGGCTGAATATATTGTCTGGTAACAGTCTGCAAAGGTCTGTTTGATCTCATTCTGGCTAACTGTAACCACTCCTTTTTTTGTCTTTATTCTTAAAATTCTAGACTGAGAAATTAAAATTAAGCCCCCTAGCCAGAAAGGAATATGGCTTATTAGCCTTTGTATAAAACAAGTGCTTTGGGCGTTTAAGGGCTTTTTCAGTTTTGTTAGATAAAATGTTGTCTAATTTCAATTCTACATTTGGCAATCAATTGGCGCATGAAGGGAGTAGGATTAAGTGGTAGGTGCATAAATGGCAGCTAGAGTCAGTCTAGTGTCCAAGACAGAGCCATGGAGAAGAACATAATGACCTTCTTTATCCACTATCTTAGATAGATCTTAGAATTGCGGTGAATTGCTGTGTCTGCCTTTTTGGTTAGTTGGTTGGACGAGAAGTAAGTAGGGTAAGCCTTATTCAGGTACGTAGGAATATGACTGTGGGCAAAGTGTGTTTCTTGTAAAAACAATACAGAGGGCTTAGTGTCCTTGTAGTATATAAAAGCTTTCCTTCTTTTAAATTGGAAATTAAAGCCCTTAACGTTATGTGCCATGAACGTAAACTCAGTGTCAGACATAACAGTAGTGTTAAGCTTATAATGTCATGCCATCCTGCCTTACTCGGTTGGAGATTTGCTGGTACTAGGAGGCAAAGAGGACGCTGAATGCATGTCTGCAAATCCGTTATATCCCTGCCATGAATCCTTGCAGGAAATGTTTGCCAAATGGAGGGGAAAAGGGATTATAAAAACAGGTTACAGTAAAAGAACTATAATATGCAATAAACATAACTATTTCTAATAAACAAAACCTCCTACGCCAGTCGTACATTCTGGCATCCTTGGGGAGGAGAAATGGAAAATACAATCGTCCTTAAATCCCTTTTAGGAGGGGTTACGAGAAATCCCCCTTGGGTGGGGTTTGTATATCACATATAAGGGTAAACATCCCTGAGCTAAGTAAAAATAAACATTACTTTCCTTTTCTTTTTTCTGTTAAATATCATAAACATCATAAATGGTGACAACATTTTAGCCAGTACTCAGCTGCAATTCTTACTATCATGAAAATTAGGAAAAAAAGTTCTGAAAGTCCCTGTCTTGGATCCGGTAATCACGGATCGCATCTAGGTGCAATTTCAGACAGGACATTTCCAATTGTCATTCGAGTTCAAGCCAAAGTTTACTCATACAGGTTCTTGTAGAGTTTTAGTCTCTGAGGTCTGTAGAAGGGAGGGTTTCAGCTTTGTCGATGGGGGATGGCCACCAGTGATGATGGAAGATGTTTTCCATCTAGTACTATAGGAAACTTCTACCCATTGTTTGGACGGATTGGCTAAGTCTTTTTGTTCCTAATTCCTTCCCTTTTCTTCATCAGGAATCAAAATTGAGTAATTTGAGGGTGGACCAGCAATCTTCCAGCGAGTGGGCTGAGTATGATTGGCCTCTATGTTGGAATATGATGGCAAATGGAAAGCCCCACCGGTACTGGATCTTGTGCTTAATCAAGACCCCCAGGGCAGGTTTCATCTCCCTATGTCTGGCTAGGGTGATGGGGAAGAGATCCACAAAGATAAGGAGTGTTGAGTCGTCAATGCCTTTGATTCCTTGCGACTTCCTGGGGGCCGCCAATACTAAGTCCCTGGCTTGTTGTCTGAGGAACTTCATAATAATTTCCTAGGGGATCTCAGGGTTCCTTGTGGCATCCAATGCTCTATGGGATCTAATTTCCAGCAGTGACCCGGGAACGTCAGGTAGTAGCTTATCTAGCATCTCTTTCAGGTACTGCTGGAGATTCTGCATTTCTCTCGGTATCCCCCTTATCCTCATATTATGCCGCCATGACCTGTTTTCCAGATCTTCATATTTGTCTTCAAGAACCATTATTCGGGAGGATTCTGATTAAACTCCATCCTGTCCCGCCCTTACGCCTCCACAAAATGATCCGTTGTTTCCTCTAGCAATTGGGGAGGAGAAGGGGGGAGCGGTACAATAGACAGTAGGGAGTTATTAATAGGGGCCTCAAATATAGTGGCAAGCACTTCACAACAGCAGAGCCATAGCAACATAAAGTGTATGCTTTCTAACGCAAGAGGTTTGCCTGGGAAAATGGATGAGCTAGAAAGATTAGCAGTACAAGAAAAATGGGGTTTAATAGGCATTACTGAACCATGGTGGGATGAATCTCATGACTGGACTGTTAATCTGGATGGTTATAACCTATTTAGGAAAGATAGGGGAAATGGTAAAGGAGGAGGAGGGATCTGTCTTTATGTAAAGCCTGAATTTAAGCCAATAGTCCGAGAAGATATTTATGCTGGCACTAACGGCATCATTGAATCTTTGTGGGTTGAGCTAAATAGTGGAGGAGCTAATTCTAAACGCATATTTGGTGGGAGTATGCTATAAACCCCCAAATATAGCTGAAACTGAGGAAATACAATTATTGTTACAGATTGGAAATGCAGCTAAGCATGGGCAAGTTCTAATAATGGGAGACTTTAATTACCCTGAAATAAACTGGATAAATGAGACCAGCAGCTCAGCTAAGTGGAGCAGGTTCTTGAGTACACTCAGGGATCATTATCTGGCCCAGGTAATACAAGAACCTACTAGAAATGGGGCCATCTTGTATTTAGTCATCACAAGTAATATTGATATAATATCAAATGTTAAAATAGGGGAACCCTTGGGGAACAGTGATCACAACTAGTGATGTCGCGAACATAAAACTTTCGGTTCGCGAACCTCGGACGCGAACCGCCGCAAATGTTCGCAAACCGGCGAACATCGGCGAACCGCCATAGACTTCAATGGGCAGGCGAATTTTAAAACCCACAGGGACTCTTTCTGGCCACTATAGTGATGGGAAAGTTGTTTCAAGGGGTCTAACAACTGGACTGTGGCATGCCGGAGGGGGATCCATGGCAAAACTCCCACGGAAAATTACATAGTTGATACAGAGTCTGGTTTTAAGCCATAAAGGGCATTAATTACCTAACATTCCTAAATTGTTTGGAATAACGTGCTTTAAAACATCAGGTATGATGTTGTATCGATCAGGTAGTGTAAGGGTTACACCCGCTTCACAGTGACAGACCAAACTCCTCGTTTAACGCACCGCAAACAACAGCAAACAGTCCATTTGCACAACCGCAAACTCCCCATTTGCACAAGGTTGGATACCAAGCTAGCCATGTTCCGTTCCATGTCCTCACTGATGTCATTGAAGGTCTCTTCCTCCACCCAGCCACGTACAACACCAAGGGTCCCCGAAAGGTGACAACAAGCCCCCTGGGACGCCTGCTGTGTTTGGTCTTCCACCTCCTCAAAGCCACCTTCCTCCTCTGACACCTCTACTTCAGACTCCTCTCACTGCATTGCCTCTCTCTGCATTATTATAAGGTGTGTTAAGTAGTACTACTCTTATCAGTTTAAAACCTGTTACAGCACATATCAGGGGGCGTGTATAAGGCCTGGATTTTTAGAACCGGGAGATGGAAAAAGATGCTTTGTTGGTCGTATCACTTCAATTTTGGGGCACTTTGAGACATTAGCTTCTTACGCTCAAACATGTCCTTTACAGGCACCTGACTATGGGCAAATGAGCAGGAACTGCTCAAGGCGAGAGACGCAGTGGCGGATGGTTGAGAGGGGGCAAGGAGGACAGCAGTGGTTGATGTGGCTTATGATGCTGCTCCAGGAGGAGGATGGCGGCTTTGAGTTTGTGTGCTGCTTGTACTCATGTGTTGGTCTGGAGACACCCAAACATTAGGTCTCAACCTGTAGAGGATAAGGGAACCAGGCTACTCTAGACCTCATTCATCATTACCGGTTTTGACAGATTGGTACTATGCGTCCAAGCTACTGTGACAACAGATATGAGTGGCACTGTGCACTTGCAGAAGTTGGCAGAGTAGACGCTGTAGGTCTGACACACACGCTTGCAGACAACTAACTGCTATGCAATCTATTACAGTAGAATTTTTTGTTTTTGTTTTAAATGTACAATACTGTTAAACCAGATATGAGTGGTGTGTTAAGCAGTACTACTCCTGTCAGTTTAATCCCTGTTATGTGCCTTTTTGGGGGGTTTGGTTGTTGAAGGCACAGTGCAGCACCAGAGGCCAGAAAAATTAGGCATGTACACATGCCTGAAAAATTAGGTATTGTTGATCTTGCAGCGAGCAGAGAAGAAGGTAGGCCTGATTCAACGCCCCAGCCCGCATACCCACACTCAGAGATTGGGGGGGGGCCTGAGAAGGCCACGGGTCAGAGATATAAAGGGGGGCCATCCCAAATAAGCACACAAGCGGGGACAAAGGTAGTGAAGGGGACATAGAGGCCCATGGACTGACAGTCGCCATCTTGGCAGGAAAAGGGCCCAGCAATTAAGCCAAACTGACCCAGCACAGGCAGCTACTTGAGTCAAACGCTGTACAATTACACATTAATAAAGCTGAAACATGCAGCAGCAGGGATTCAAAACGGCCACACGGGGACAAGGAGGCTAACAGCCCCACAGTCTCTGCACCACTCTTTTTAACAGATAACCCAATGGGCTAACCAGGGACCTTGCCCACATAAAAAAAACAGAATTTTATTGGAGGAATTATTAGTGTCTTTACCCCCCAAGAGAGGGCATAATATACGGTATCTTTAGACTACCTGATGGCCAAACCTCCTTTAGCCCCAATGCTATCCAAGAAACATTTCAAAACTTTATCTGACTGGGGGTCTATAGAGTGACATTAGTACTGACCTTTATATGACTGGGGGTCTATAGAGGGACATTAGTACCGACCTTTATCTGACTGGGTGTCTATAGAGGGACATTAGTAATGACCTTTATCTGACTGGGTGTCTATAGAGGTACATTAGTACTGACCTTTATCTGACTGGGTGTCTATAGAGGGACATTAGTAATGACCTTTATCTGACTGGGTGTCTATAGAGGGACATTAGTACTGACCTTTATCTGACTGGGTGTCTATAGAGGGACATTAGTAATGACCTTTATCTGACTGGGTGTCTATAGAGGGACATTAGTACTGCCCTTTATCTGACTGGGTGTCTATAGAGTGACATTAGTACTGACCTTTACATGACTGGGGGTCTATAGGTGACATTAGTACCGACCTTTATCTGACTGGGTGTCTATAGAGGGACATTACTAATGACCTTTATCTGACTGGGTGTCTATAGAGGGACATTAGTACTGACCTTTATCTGACTGGGTGTCTATAGAGGGACATTAGTAATGACCTTTATCTGACTGGGGGTCTATAGAGGGACATTAGTACTGACCTTTATCTGTCTGGGGGTCTATAGGTGACATTAGTCCTGACCTCCTGCTGCAGTATTATTACTCCCAGTACTCCCAGGCTTGCTACTATTAGATATAATAACCTCAGTTTCGTTTCCTTATCTGTTGGTAACATCAAAATATGATTATTAAATATTTCATATTTGTTTGTTTTTTTCTCCCAAAGTGAACCCCTTTGTGTGTGTCCCACAGATGTGGCGTTTCCGCTCTGCGTATGTTGGATTTGCACCGCTCAAAAAGTATGAAAAGAGATTCCCCCCCCCCTTGAAGCCCATTAATGACATCATCAGTAAATTGTATGTAACAGATTCCAGTGTTTAGGGTTTATGACCCAATACTGCGATCATATCATTTATGACAAAAATCTGTATTTATCGTATTATTCAGACGCGCGTGCATCTTTGTGTTACATTTCCTGATACTTTTATTATCTTGATCTTTATATATTTACTAGCGACTTGCCCGTCAAAAAATGGCGGCAATAAGATTGTAAGGCAGGTAATAGTTTGGACGCGACATTCATTTTGTTGGCGGTCGGATATCCTTCGGCGCTCATTGCGAGGCTGTTGGTTGTATTTTTTTCTGATAGGCGCTTTTGCTGTTATTCTTTGGTCGGCGGTGATGTGTTTTTTGCTTTTAATGCAAGGCTTTGTGTGCTATGAGCAGCGTTGGCGCTCGTTGTGAGGCGCGCAGTGAATGGCTCTTATGTTTAATGTGATAATGTTTTTTTGTGTATATGTATTTTTGTATGCTAATGAAATAATATGAATATACTTTACCTATTTGTAAGTAATATATGCAGGAAGCATCGTGCTAAAGAGATGACAATCTGTTTTCATGTTCCTGCAGCATACAATGTAGGTTTTCAGTGCTGTGGAGCTGCTGTGTAAATGTCAGCAATGTGTGCAATGTGTAGTGTAAATAGGCTGCGTGCGCGAGTGGAAGCCGTTAGGGTAGCTAGGTACTTCCGCATTATGTAAGTTAGTGTTGTAAAATGGCGGGGAATGTGTATGTGGTAAGCGGGTGTGGATGATTTAGCGTCCTTGTTAATAGTGTATCTTTACCTCGTACGGCTTTTTAGGAAAATCTTTTTTAGTTAGCTCTTCAGGTTATTGATCACTGGATATATTAATTACAAATAGGTAAAGTATTTTAGTAATTAATTAATTCATTATTATTAAAAAAAATATATATAAAAAAAATATGCTTAATACCATATTTTACACTGCGGTTACTTTACATACATTAACGCTTCGCACTTCCTAATACATTTGTTCATTCACAATAGTTATTATTGTGCATTCATTTAATAAGTATTAATTAGTAATGGAAAATAAAAATGTAGACTTTACACTACACTAAAATGTTTTACTTTTTACTCTGCAGTTATATATCTGGATTACTGCTCATTGGCTGCCAGCGATAGCACTCTCAAAGCAGTTACAAATCTAAATCACTTTATTATGCTCTGAGACCTGAATACATTTTTTAATTTACACTGCACAAAAAAATTATATATTTAACACTGTACTTATATATCTGTCTTTGCGATGAGCGCCGAAGATTGGTCGTTGCAAAGCACGAAACATGAAGGACACGAGGGAAGGGGCTCACAATGAGCGCCGAAGGTCCTCAGAGTACAAAAAGCATCACATCGTGTGGCAAACAGCATTGCCATGGATTCAAACTTTTTTATTTATTATTATTGCCCTGTCATTTGTGCCAGGCAAGTCGCTAGTGATATAATATAACATAATGCAATACAATATTATACAGTACACATGGGTGTTGGAACTGGGGGGGGGGGGGTAAGGGGTAAATACTATTGATGCAGTATCACCTACACTCTACCTCCTCTCAGTAAGACTGCAAGTTATTTATGATTCCAAAATGGTTGCTGTCCATGAGGTAGAAGGGTGTGGAAGGGAGTGTATGCTGCTGATTGGCTGGAATGTGTCTGCTGACTGTGACATGCAGGGTCAAAGTTTGCTCAATGATAAAGTATTGGGGCGGGTCGAATCTCGCATATGTTCGCAGTTCGCCGCGAACGCGAACATGCTATGTTCGCCGGGAACAGTCCGCCGGCGAACTATTCGCGACATCTCTAATCACAACATAGTATCATTTGAGATTGAATACAAAAAACAGAGTTGTAAGGGGCCAACAAAAACTCTAAATTTTAAAAGAGCTAACTTTAATGGGCTACAGGCAGCAATACTACATATAGACTGGGACAAAGAACTTACAGGGAAAAATACTGAAAATAAATGGACAACATTCAAATCCTTACTAAATAAACATACTCATCGGCATGTACCATGTGGAAATAAAATGAATAGGAGTAAATCACATCCCATGTGGCTTAACAATGACTTAAAGATCATGATGAAGAAAAAGAAACATGGTTTAAATTATACAAGAAGGAGGGAACAGAGGCAGCTTTATGTGACTATAAGGAAATCAACAAGGCTTGCAAAAGGGCTATTAGACTGGCTAAAATGGAAAATGAGAAGTCAGTTGCAAGGGAAAGTAAGACTAACCCTAAAATATTTTTTAAATATATTAATGGGAAGAAGGCCAAGAAGGTAGCTATAGGAACATTACAATGTGACACAGGCTGTCTGATAATTAGTGACCAGGAAAAGGCATATGAGCTAAATTGGTTCTTTTCGTCGGTATACACAATGGAGGTTCCAGTGGTTGGGACACCGCAACATAATGGGGCTACACTACCTTCACTAAATAATTGGTTAACGCAGGAAGAAATCCAAAAGAGATTGGAGAAAATAAATGCTAATAAAGCCCCAGGTCCTGATGGAATACATCCAAGGATACTGAGGCAGCTGGGTTCTGTAATAGCCAAACCACTATATCTAATCTTTCAAGACTCACTCACTACAGGGTCTCTACCGGATGACTGGAGAAAAGCAGAGGTGATTCCTATATTTAAGAAGGGATCTAGAGCAAATCCGGGGAATTATAGACCAGTGAGCCTCACATCTGTAGTTGGGAAGCTTTTAGAAGGGTTAATAAGGGACAGAATACAAGAATATGTCTATTTGAACAAGATCATAGGTAGCAGTCAACACGGATTTATGAAGGATAGGTCGTGTCAGACCAATCTAATTAGTTTTTATGAGGAGGTTAGCAGGAACTTGGATCAGGGCAACTCAGTGGATGTAGTCTTTTTAGATTTTTCAAAGGCATTTGATACAGTGCCACATGGAAGACTAGTGAGCAAACTAAGAGATACAGGAATTGCAGTAAATATCTGCTCATGGATCGATAGCTGGCTAAAAGACAGGAAGCAAAGGGTTGTTGTGAATGGAAGATACTACGATTGGTCTAATGTGATAAGTGGGGTTCCTCAAGGTTCAGTATTAGGTCCTCTCCTTTTTAACATATTTATTAATGATATAGAAGTAGGACTCGAAAGTAGTGTCTCCATTTTTGCTGACGACACTAAGTTGTGCAAGGTAGGCCTATCCGATTTGTCTGCGTCTTCTGCTGAAAGCCTGGCGGTTGAGCAGCGGATCTGGCCGTCCGCCTCACCCCGCCTGTGCCTCCAGTAGCTGTAGTATCTACTGGGTCCCAGGCACTGCTTCGGTTCCTCCAGCAGCCAGTTCAGAGGGCCTGCAGCCTCTCACTCTGCCACCTCTTGGGCCTCGGGCATCCTCTTGCACTGGATGATCAGCCGGTCTGGTGGAGGATAGAGCTATGCTGTGCTGTCCGACCGGGGGAAGGTCAGATGGGAAGAGGGCCTATGCAGGCCTAAACAAGGCTTCTGTGCTGTGCCTTTAAGAGAGGAGGTTTGCAGAAAGGGGAAGAGGAACTGGTCAATAGTGAATGTGAGAAGGGACTGAAGTGCAAAAGGAATGAGTTAAAAGAAGGAAGTGTTGATTGTAAAAGAGGAGTAATGAAAGATGTGGTTGGCCCTTTAATTTGTAGCAGGGTGTATAGCCCTTTAATACTTTCATAGTGCAAACAGTAATGAGGTGGCTTATGAGTGGATGAGATTGAGTACAGGATGGAGGGTACTCATCTGTTCTTGCAAAAGACAGGAGTTTGGGAAGAAGTTAGGCAAAGGGATGCCAATAGATGCCGCTAAATTGTCAAACTGCAAGTTTTCGTCACGCTTTGCGAGCTCGCAAAGCGAGGGATGCAGTTTTGGCCTCAAATTTGGACCCTCGCAAAGCAATAGGCTGCATTTGCAGAAAATGGAGGCTCCAAAGTCGGCTTCAATGAGCCGAAGGCTCATTGCAGGCCACAAATGCAAACCCTCGCGAGTTGGAGGCTCCAATGTTGACTTCAATGAGCGGAAGGCTCATTGCAGGCCGCAAATGCGGACACTCACAAAGCGAGGGGCTGCATTTGCGGAGGTGGAGGCTCCAATGTCATCTGCAATGAGCCAAAGGCTCACTGCAGGCCACAAATGCTGACCCTCACCAAGCGAGGGGTCGCATTTGCAGAGGTGGAGGTTCTACGGCGCCTCACTCGCGGTTACAAACAGCCACAGAAGCGGGACTTTGAAAAGAAAACGATAACACGCAATGACTAAATACGGGCTTACACAAAAAATACAAACTCGCAAAAATACAAATTAACGGACATCCCCAAACAAAAAAAAACACTTAAAAGTCTAATTCATGGAGTTTTGGAACTTGAAAATCGGCTAAGCGAGAAAAAAAATGGTGGTCCGAAAAAATTTAAACGAGGCTACACGACCCAAAACCCACAAATAACAGCCAGGCACATACGACTTTTGCCAAGGACGTATAAGGTACAAAAATGCAAAATGACAAGGTCACAAAAATACGAACTTAACGGGCGAACCGCTCACAGCGAAAAACATTAAAAACACACAAAATACAAACACAAATAAAAAAAAAAATTACACACAGCAAGGGGGGAAAGCCAGGACATCTGGGAGTCAGGTTGCAAACAAATTTAAGTCCAATTTACTGAGTTTAGACACCTGAAAATCCCCTAAGTGACAGAAAAAATGGGCGCCAAAACAAACGAAAATGAGTCTACACAACGCCTAAACCCGCAAAACAAAGCCAGGCACATACGACTTTTACACAAACACGTACGACGTACAAAATACACTATTGCCAAGGACGCCAAATCATCGACACACGCGTACCACATACACAATCACCGCCATTTTACAACACTAACTTACAGAATGCGGAACTACACAGCTACACAAACGGTTTCCCCTCGCGCACGCAGCCTATTTACACTACACACTGCACACATTGCTGACACTTACACCTCAGCTCAACAACAGTGCAAATCTACATTGTATGCTGCAGGAACATCAAAACAGATGGTTAGCTCATCAGCACATTGCTTGCTGCATACATTAATTACAAATAGGTAGTATAGTTATAGGTAAGTATATTAATTTATGATTTCATTAATAAATTAATTATCATAAAAAAATACATATACAGAAAAAAAAACAACAACACAGTATCATGAACCCACGGCAGAGCAAAGTGGAAGGGGAGTGGGTGGTGACCAGAGAAGGAAGCAAAGGATAGGAGTGGTTTCTGATTGGTAGAGAGGGGAGAGAGGAGGGGTTTCAGCAGAAGTTTCTTAAAGAGATGTGTGTGGCAGTGAGCACACATGAGCCTAAGCTGGAGCTGTAGGTTAGTTGTGTAACAGTCTATTATTCCCCATTTACCCATAATGTCATCTGCAGACATGGAGTCTCTGCTAGGTCAGATTAGGGAGGCTGCAGCTGAAAAAGGACAGGATTGGCTGTCAGCGTTAGTGGCCTCCATCCCCAGAGTTACCCCTGCTAGGGATAGTTCTCCCTCTATGGTTCCACCTACCCCTCCTCCTATTTATAGTAGGGAACCATCCTCTGATATCCCCAATTCCCCCCCTTTCCCTCCTCCTGGATCCCCCCTCCTTCACCTATCTCCCTCTCCCCCATCCACCTCGGCCATCCTACATCAAGAGGCCTGGCATCGTCCGTCCAGAAGAACCAGGCCTCTGGCAAGACTGAGCCTTGGTCCATCAGCCCCTTCAGTGAGCCAGCCGGTCCCTCCTGCTGGTCTGAACGATGCTGGGCCTGGAGTGAAGTCGCGGGCGAAGAGGCACGCCGGTGAAACATCTAGCGGGCGGAAGGTACCCCGGTTGGGAGTTGCTGAGAAGGCACAACATGTGGTCCGGCAGCAGGAGCTGGCACGTGGCTCCAGGAAGCTCGGCGGGATGAAAATGGCGCGACCGGAAGTGACGTCAGCGTCACTTCCGGCGGCCCGGCAGCAAGGAATGGCGCGACCGGAAGTGACGTCAGCCTCACTTCCGGCGGCTCGGCGGAGGACGGCGGAGGCCAGCAGGGATGGCGCTGACATCAGGAAGGGTGAGTTACGGGTCCCGCGGGATCTGAGGTCTGTGATCATCACAGGCACTGGGTCAGCCGCAGCAGTGAGGTCTGATGCTGGGTCTGAGAGGCAGCAAGCCCAGGAAGAGGCAGTGCCACCTGGGGGTGTGGACCAGCCACAACCCAGGGTGGTGGGTATGCTCACTAGGAGCAGGGGGGTCATAGGCCTGGGAAGGGAGCTACCTGGGGGGGGAGCCAGGGCACTAGAACAGAGAATTAGGAGCCAGCAGCAGGCACCCCCCCCCCCCAGTCAGATGGATTATTCAGCACCCAGAGGAGCCCAGGGGATAGACAACCTGATGGGGAGGGGCGGGTTAACCCTGTCACAACAAGGCCAGGCGGTAAGGGGTTACAGGCTAGAACCCAAGCTGGGAATGGGCGCAAAAGGGCCCCACTGGTGGAGGGGCCTGGTAGCCGGGTAAGCCAGGCAAGGAGAGAAGTTTCTATAGAGCCCAGGGCTGGAGTGGCAGCTGCAGGGTATTTGCAGGACGCAGAGAGCGACGAGCAGTGTGGGAGGTATGACACTTCATCCCCAGACAAGAGGTCGGAGAGTGGGGTAGTAGATGGAGGAAGGCAAGGCAGAAGCTACTCCCCTGGTAGAACTAGGGTTAGGATCAGGAGTGGAAGGCGGCGAGAGGAGACCTCACAGAAATTACACTGCAGGAGGAGTGACAGGGATGAGCCCCACAGGCTGGAAAGGGCCTTGGGGGGGGAGGCAAGGAATGTCTCATGTGTACCAATCACACAGGTCCTCTGCCTTTTATACAGGTTCACAGATGTCATCAGCACGAGCGGCAGCAACACGCCGGCAGAGTGGCGACAACAACCCATCAAGTTCAGTTGCCGCACGGTGGGATGCTATCCCGGCGGAGTTGTGCAGGAAAGCCGCAACACCTATCTCTGGAGGTGAGTGCCTTGCACATGGCTCATGCACACACACAGCACAATCAATACAAGGAACACAATCAGACACTATAGTGGAGCTCCTGAGGACTGTGTTGTCTAAGTTAGAAGGTGGGAAGTCAGCGGCGCAAGCATGGGTCCCAGCAACGCTGGTAGATGCAGGAAGGCGAAATAGACAGCATCCATAGGACATACGGGGGGATGGCCTGGTGTGCGTACGAAGAACAGTTCAGGTAGAGGATGGCTGTTAGGGAGGAAATGAGATGGGATGATAGGGAGGTAGGCATATGGATGAAGATAGTCAACCCCTAAGCGGCTTAGTCCTTTCGTGGATCCGGTAATAGGCAGCAGCAGGTCACCAGCTCGGTTAGGAAGGGATGTTGTTTCCTATACAACGAAAGTTCATGCAAATGGGGATCTGCCTGCAGATTCAGGCACGAGTGTTCGGAATGCGGGCATCCACACCCATTGTTCCGGTGTTTCAAGAAATTGCGCGGAACTGCAGGGCAGTCTGAGCCCGTTTCCAAAGGCGAGAACGCCAATCAGGCTAGAAAGGATGCTTCCTTGGTTAAAAATGTACGGTAGGCGTAGAGGGTATGCTAAAAAGGCGGAGTTGATCCGTGATGGTTTTGACGGCGGTTTTTCTATTCCTTTTAAGACTTTTCCTGAGCTATTGTTCGTTCCCCCTAATTTAAAATCGGCAGGTCAGTTTCCCGGCATCGTTAAGGAAAAGATTACAAAAGAACTAGCTTTGGGACGGATGGCTGGCCCCTTTCGGGAGCCAACCATCCCAAACTTGAGGTTATCGCCATTAGGCGTGGTTCCCAAAAAGGAGCCTGGCAAGTACAGGCTGATTCATCACCTTTCTTACCCCAAAGGGGGATCGGTGAATGATGAGATCGATAAGGACTTGTCAGCGGTTAGGTACACCCCATTTGATCAGGCCTTAAAGCTCGTTCGGTTAGCAGGCAGGGGCGCCCTATTGGCAAAGGTAGACATTGAGTCTGCTTTCAGATTGCTTCCAGTAAACGCGGAGAGTCAGCATCTACTAGGTTGCCACTTTCAAGGCAACTATTATGTCGATTTGTGTTTGCCTATGGGATGCTCTATATCATGCGCGTATTTTGAAGCTTTCAGTTCCTTTGTTCAATGGGTGGTTCAGGTCAAGTCAGGATCCAAGTCCCTAGTCCATTATTTAGATGATTTCCTTCTTGTTGGACAAGGGGGTTCTCAGGTATGTGGGGATCTGATGGACGTGTTCATGTCCGTAGCGAAAGACTTTGGGATCCCTATTGCGAGAGAAAAGACAGAGGGTCCATGTACAGTGCTTAGCTTCCTGGGGATTACAATTGATTCGGGGAGGTTAGAGTGTCGTCTGCCGGACGATAAAATAACCG
Organism: Discoglossus pictus; assembly: GCA_027410445.1. Classification (NCBI taxonomy): domain Eukaryota; kingdom Metazoa; phylum Chordata; class Amphibia; order Anura; family Alytidae; genus Discoglossus; species Discoglossus pictus. The sequence goes on along the minus strand of CM050163.1, from coordinate 136,202,271 downwards.
ATCTCAGGGCCAGAGTGGAGGAAACACGGGGAGCCCGGAAAGTGACCCTTAAGGCCCTTCAGTCTCTGATAGGAAAGTTAAACTTTGCCTGTCGGATAATTCCTATGGGAAGGATTTTTTCTAGGCGCTTGTCGTTGGCGACTGCTGGGGTTAAACAGCCTCATCACTTTATTAGGGTCACCAGGGATATCAAGGAGGATTTAGAAGTGTGGTTAAGGTTCTTGGATTCTTTTAACGGGAGATGTTTTATCCCGGCAGTTCCCGTCAGCAACTCGGAGATAGACCTTTTTTCGGATGCAGCCGGTAGCGTCGGATTCGGGGCCTATTTAAAGGGGCAATGGTGCGCTGAGCAGTGGCCGCCGGAGTGGGTTTCAATAGGGCTAACTAAAAATTTGGCATTCCTAGAACTCTTTCCTATAGTGATCGCAATGTTTTTTCGGGGGGATCAGCTTAGAGACCAGCAGCTGATATTTTTATTGTGACAACATGGGGGTGGTTCAGGCGGTCAATTCACTGTCGGCTTCCTCTCTGCCGGTGATAAGATTGATCAGACAGTTGGTTCTTAGGTGCATGCAGTGTAACATTAACTTTAGGGCTAAGCATGTACCTGGGGTTCAAAATGTGATAGCAGATGCGTTGTCCCGGTCACAGTGGGATCGTTTCCGGCAGGTGGCTCCAGCGGCGTCCGAGACAGGAATCCCGTTACCACGCCACTTATGGAACATGGGAGCGTGGAGCTAGGGGAGTTGATAAAGAATTCGCTGCCACCAACCACATGGAGGGGTTATAAGAAAGTGTGGCTGGAGTGGGGAGCTTTTGGGGAAGAATTAGCCAGAAAAAGTGGCGGTGAGGTAAATGATCTGAGTACCCTCATCGCGTTCATGCTGCAGTGCCAGGAGCGGGGAATATCCCCGTCCGTGGTAGGTAGGAAGATAACAGCGCTGGCCTTCATGTTGAAGCTGCAGGGGAGGCCAGACGTCACAAAAAATTTCTGTGTGAGGCAGGCTTTAAAGGGAATGAGACGGGGGACCAAGCGAAAGGATGTGAGGAGGCCTATATCATTTGCAGTTTTGCAATCCTTATATGGCGAGCTAGGTGGAATTTGCAAATCTGAGTACGAGGCGCTATTGTTTTGGACGGCCTTTTCGCTCGCTTTCTTGGGGGCGTTTCGGATTAGCGAACTGGTAAGCTGGAACAAGACAGTTATGGGAGGTCTTCAGGATCAGGATGTAGAAGATTTGGGTCATTCACTGGTTATATGGGTTAGGCGGTCGAAGACCGACATTTATGGTAAGGGGTCTGCCATTTATTTGCATCCTATTTCATTCGCAGTCTGCCCTTGTAAATTAGTAACTAGTTTCAGGGTAGTTAGAGGTAAGAAGCAGGGTTCCTGCCTAATGCACGAAGATGGGAGTCCTTTATCAGTTCCAGTTCATTTCCGTTCTCAAGTTAACATTGGGTAGAATTGGGCTAACACCATCTCAGTTTGGGTCGCATTCGTTTAGGATAGGGGCAGCAACTGAGGCAGCGGGGTCAGGTATGGGGGATGACTGGGTTAAGAGAATAGGTAGATGGGGGTCTAATAGCTTCAGGTCATATATTCGGCCAGAGTTAGTGACTGGTAATTAAGGATTGCTTTATGACAGGTTCCACCTGGCAGGTGTGGCTCACGGGTCACTCGTATATTTACTGGACCAGGAAGGAGGCTGGGATCAAGGATGGAGGTTTGCAGCTGGGATTCCTTTCAGATCGGGTGTCACTCCGGTGGTTGGGGGTTAGAGGGCTTAAGTGGCACAAGCTGGTGGAGCATATAGCGGGGTATGCCAGAATGTTGGAAGGGCCCGAGGTGCTGTTTGTTTACGCTGGGGGAAATGACTTAGGCAACATGCCAATCAAGGAGTTGATCAGGATAATGAAGCGTGATGTGGAGCGCTTGTTGGCTCTCTTCCCGGGTTTGGTGATAGTATGGTCAGAAATGATACAGCGTAGGAAGTGGAGGGCTCCCATGGATGGGGCAACGATGGACAGGTGTAGGAAGCGAGTCAACAAGGCAATGTCGAGTTTCATTAGCAGGCATGGAGGGATCTCCATAAGGCACGTTGACTTTGAGATAGTTGACGTTGAGGGATATTTTATGAAAGATGGGGTGCACTTAAATCCAATTGGGTTAAATTTGTTTATTTATGCAATTAAGGACAGCATTGCAAGGGCCATAGCGGAACGCACGTGACGTGCGTTTGTGGCGGTAGTGCTTGCCCTCCTACGTTGGTGAAGGAGGAGGAGCCTCTAGGGGCACGGGGTCCCCTGAGGGGTATTAGGCTAAGTAGGGCGGGCAAGCACTAGTTGGTATATTGGTTAAATAAAATTTGGTTTTGGTTTACCTGTTAAGTCTAATAAAGAAGCTGTGGCCAGTTTTTATACCCAGATTGGTATCATGTCGTTATTTCAGGTTTGTTGGGCTTTGGGGATATCCCAGGTTTGACGGTAACTGGTCAATGAACCCACGGCAGAGCAAAGTGGAAGGGGTGTGGGTGGTGACCAGAGAAGGAAGCAAAGGATAGGAGTGGTTTCTGATTGGTAGAGAGGGGAGAGAGGAGGGGTTTCAGCAGAAGTTTCTTAAAGAGATATGTGTGGCAGTGAGCACACATGAGCCTAAGCTGGAGCTGTAGGTTAGTTCCCACCCTCCCTCCCTCTTGTTTCGCTATCTTGGAATGTTATTCAAAATAAAAAATAAAAAAAATAAAAATATACAAAATTAAAAATAAAAAAAAATAAAAAAAAATGCATAAAAGTTTTGTAAGATATATGGTACGTGTTTTATATGTCACAGCAGGGGGTGGTAGTGCTTGCCCTCCTACGTTGGTGAAGGAGGAGGAGCCTCTAGGGGCACGGGGTCCCCTGAGGGGTATTAGGCTAAGTAGGGCGGGCAAGCACTAGTTGGTATATTGGTTAATTAAAATTTGGTTTTGGTTTACCTGTTAAGTCTAATAAAGAAGCTGTGGCCAGTTTTTATACCCAGATTGGTGTCATGTCGTTATTTCAGGTTTGTTGGGCTTTGGGGATATCCCAGGTATGACGGTAACTGGTCAACAATAAACCACAAAAGCCTTAACCGCGCGCCTCACAAGGAGCACCAACAATGCTCATAGGACACAAAGTACACCAAGGGAGAGGCTTGCAATAAGCTCCAAAAGGCGGTAAGCGCGGACCTTACATTGGACACAAAAGCGCCTCTGATAACAAAAAAAAACACCAACCGAGAGGCACAATAAGCCCCGAAAGGTGCTTAGCGCGAGGCTCGCAATGAGAGCCAAAAGATCTCAGACGACCAAAACACTTACTGTCTGTGGCAAAAAGCATTACCTGCCTTACAATTTTATTGCCCCATCATTTTTGACGGGCAAGTCGCTAGTATCACATATATAGTTGTGAGCATGCGAGTTGTTGCTAACGCTTGCGGCCTCGCATAGCGAGGGCCGCGGCTCGCGCAGCGAGCCAAGGCCCTCAAGAAGCGAGGGCAGTGGGCGAGGGCCTCAGTTGCTGTCGGCGTTCCATGCCAGCAACTGCGACCCTCGCAAACTTCACGTCGCAACGCAAACAACACGACACACCAATTACGACACTCGCTAAATTTTACGAGCAACGCAAACAACATACGACACACGTTAACACACATTACGGCCTCGCAACACTCGGACGCAACTTGCGAACATTACAAAATTCAAATCACAATACATACACACAGCACATACATAAAAAGGTTACCTACGGCAAGAGGTAGCATCCAGGACCTCAAAAATGCAACTTACACCTTCATTTCACTTAAAATAAAAGAGTTTAGAAACTAAAAAAATTGCTAAGCGAGAGAAAAAATGGCCGACGAACAAAACGAAAACGAGGCTACACACGCAAACACCATACGAGACACGTTACCAGACATTACGACATCGCAAACATCGGACGCAACACGCCGACATGCAAACATTTAAAACACAATAAATACACACAACACACACATAAAAAGCTTACCTACAGCAAGAGGAACCATCCAGCACCTCAAAAAAACAAGTTACACCTTCATTTAAATAAAAATAAAACACTTTAGACACTAATAAAATCTCTAAGCGAGAGAAAAAATGGCCGACGAACAAAACGAAAACGAGGCTTAAGACGTAACTATACTACACTGACTCGCAAGAATGAAATACATACTATACGGCACGTACCACACTGATATTAAACACCATTTTGACCACTACTACGCACAAAATGGCGGATGGAACGCAAATTGTAATCTGGAACACAAATAGCGCATACGTATTGCGTTCTAAATTTTTTCCAGAAATTTCTACAAGTTTGACTTCATAGTTAACTGCTGCTGTTACTTGAGAAGACAACTCTTTCCTAATTTACTACTTTACACTGTGCAAATTACAACTGAGAGGTAAGCTATAATATATTACATTATATTATCAACACAGGACAAAAAAAAAATATTTAAGTATGAAAATTTGATTTATGTATAGTGACATGTGACACGCACATTTATGTGTATAGCCCCTGCAACAAACTAATCTTTAAATGACATTAACAAAAATGTATAATTTAATATTAAAATAGGATTTATGTATAGTGATATGTGACACGCACATATATGTGTATCATGTATAGTCACATGTCACACACACATTTATGTGTGTAGGCCCCAAAAAAAAATTATGTTCATTTAACTATTAAAATATGATTCCTGTATAGTGATATGTGACACGCACAAAAGATAAGTACATTTAACTATGAAAATGTGCTTCATGTATGTGACATGTCACACGCAGATTTCTGTGTATAGTCCCTGCAAATAACTAATATTAATCCAAACTCATTAAACAACTAATCACAAATAATTAAACAACTATATTTTAATGACAGTAAAAAAAAGATTTTTGTATACTGATATGTGACACGCATATATATGTGTATCACGTATAGTCACATGTCACACGCACATTTATTGTGGAGCCCCAAAAAATGAGTCATGTTCATTGAAAGTAATTACAGAAGTATATCTTTACATAACATTAATTTATTGGAATTCAATATATAACCTAAACATCAATCTTTCTCCTTTTTTTTTACTACAGACTCTGCATCAACAGCGTCACTCAAGAATTTGCACCGTGCCCTGTGACCCACAATCCCTTTTAAACAACTCCAAGAAAGAACAAGAGGTAAGATAGAAAAATACATTACATGCTGAAAAAGACCATGCTTTGCTAAATCAAAAAGAAGAAATATACAATTAACCATTTCACTTTCTTTTTAAAACAGACACTAAAAGAAGACCGGCGGATAAAGATTGGCAGGAGGGGACCCTCTGTCATTCAACACTTCAATCAAGGTAAAGTGTAAAGTATAAAAAAGAAAACAACTATGAGCCTCATTCAATTCCGAGTTGCCCAATTGAATAGGGCTCTATATAAGCACATACAAAAAAATGGCACCGAACTTTTTAGTTACTGAACCTCTATCCAAAACCAAGGTTTTCACTAACTAAAAACTTCTGTCAAAAATATATGTTATGTGCTTATATAGAGCCCTATTGAATTGACAAATTTCAAATTGAATGAGGACCTATATATGTTTAATGGCTGCCAATATAACAAATGCAGCAACCAAAGGCCCTCATTCAATTGCTATTTTGGACAATTGAATAGGGCTCTAAATAAACACATAACATATTTTTTTTAAATAAGTTTTTAGTTAGTGAAAACCTTGCTTTTGGATAGATGTTTACTAACTAAAAACCTCTTTAAAAAAATATGTTATGTGCTTATTTAGACCCCTATTCAATTGGCCAAATTGCAATTGAATGACGGTCTCATTAAGTAAATCAAGGCCCTTATTCGATTGCAATTTGCCCAATTGAATAGGGCCCTAAATAACCACATTACATATATTTTTGAAAGAAGTTTTTTGTTAGCAAGCATCTATCCAAAGGAAGGTTTTCACTAACTAAAAACTTCTTTAAAAAATATATGTTATGTGCTTATTTAGGGTCCGATTCAATTGGTCAAATTGCAATTGAATGAGGCCCCAACTATGCACCATATGGTACACACAAATAGGATTGGACACAAAAAACAATAACAAATAGCAAACTAAATTCATATTCTTCTTTAATGTTTAACAACCTATAAGCCTTACAAAAAAACATAAATAACTATACCAAAAGTGGTACACACAAAACAGGATTGTACCAAAATCCCACAAACACATAGCAAAATAAATTAATATTCTTCTTTAATGTTTAACAACCTATAAGCCTTACAAAGAAGCATAAATAAGTATACCACAAGTGGTGCGCACAAATAGGATTGTAGAAAAACTCACACAAACACATAGCAAACTAAATTAATATTCTTCGTTAATGTTTAACAACCTCTAAGCCTTACAAAGAAGCATAAATAAGTATACCACAAGTGGTGCGCACAAAACAGGATTGTAGAAAAAGTCACACAAACACGTAGCAAACTACATTAATATTCTTCTTTCATGTTTAAAAACCTATAACCATCACAATGAAGCCTAAATAAGTATACCACAAGTGGTGCGCACAAAGCAGGATTGTAGAAAGAATCACACAAACACATAGCAAACTGAATTAATATTCTTCTTTAATGTTTAACAACCTAGAAGCCTTACAAAGAAGCCTAAATAAGCATAACAAAAGTGGTGCGCACAAAATAGGATTGTAGATAAAGTCAGACAAACACATAGAAAAAATTCACCATAACAGATACAATACACCAACATTAAGACATTTTTGCTTTATTTAAAAGACATTTAACTCAAACAACATTTTCAATTTTATTTTACAACAGATACTGCGTAAAGACAATCTGACGAGGACTTTCAACACAGGACCAGACCATCGGACGAGGACTTTCACCAGAGGACCACAACATCGGACGAGGGCTATCGCCAGAGTACCACACCATCGGACCAGGACTTTCAACAGAGGACCAGACCATAGGACGAGGATTTTCAACAGAGGACTACACCATCGGACGAGGACTTCCAACAGAGGACCAGACCATTGGACAAAGATTTTCAACCGAGGACCAACAAACATTCGGATTCAAATCACACTTCAACCAAGGTACAGTATAATAAGTACAAAAGGAGAAAACTAAAGAAACATGTTTCATCTGCATCCGTGTCAACAGAAAAAAAAAAATAATAACTATGTCCCTTATTCAATTTCAATTGGCACTATGCAATACATGTGTAAATAACCACATCAATGTTTTTTTTTACAAATAAGTTTTTAATTGGTAAACATCTATCCACAAACAAGGTTTCAATAACTAAAAACTTATTTCAAAAAAAGATGTTACCTGCTTATTTACAGTAGTATTGATTTGGCCAAATTGTTATTCAATGAGGCCAGGACCTATAACTTTTAACAAAATATAACTGATACATTAATGATTTACCTCTTATTTCTCTATTATGGACAATAATGTTTAACAGTAATTACAAATTTCAATATACCCAATTACATTTCTTTTTTTGTCTTTACAGATTAACATGGCTACTAACGAGAGCAAACAAGAGAAGAAAAGACGTCAAACTAGAGAAAGACAATGATGGGCCAGCCAGCAGACACCAGAGGAGAAAGAAATTCGACGAGAAAAAGAACGCAAAAGACTTGCAAGCAAAAGACTATCAACTACAAAAATGAAAGATATGCCAAAAAAAACTACAAAGCAAATAAAGCATTTACAACCTGTTCCTCAAACATCAGATGACATTTTACAAGATAAAATTAAAGACATACCAAAAAAAGCAACTAAAAAAACAAAGCATTTACAACCTGTTACTGAAACCTTACCGGACATTTCAACAAAACCAGGACAACAGATACTAAGAAAAGCCACGAAAAAAACTAAGCATTTAGAACCTGTTGTTCAAACATTCCATGACATTTCACCTGATGAATATGAAAGTCAAACTCCTATATGCTTTGCAAATTGTCCTTTACTCAAGTCTTTAGCAGTAGAGGTTCATAGTTGTGGGGACATGACTACTCAATGTCAGTTTTGTGAGGCTTATTATTTTAAACAGGAGAGACCCAGAGATGGCCAATTTATTAGTTGCTGTCAAAAAGGCAAGTTCAAACTTCCAGAAAGGAAAGAATTTCCGATCTATTTACAAAATATTATGACTGAACCTACTTTTCCAAACTACAAAAATTTTAACAGAAACAAGATCCTACAATAGTGCCATATCCTTTACATCTATGGGGGCAACATTAGCTGCTAATGTACCAGGACATGGTCCTTACTGTTTTAAAGTCCAAGGCCAAGTTTATCATTATACTTCCCATTTTCATCCAGAGGAAGGAGAGCAAAGAAAATTCGCTCAACTGTATGTCCTAGATACAATGGAAGCTGTTGACCAACGTATGCAGATTGAAGAAAATAAAACATGCTTACACAGTGTTTTTATAGAGCTAAATAACATTATGGACAATAATCCTTACAGTAAAGCTTACAAAAAATTGGCAGAAGTAGAAAATGAACAACTACTTCATGCACAAAGATATCAATTACCAATGCCAAAGGTTAATATGGTGCTTAAAAGAGACAGACATACTGATAAACGTTGTTATAACTTGCCAACATCAAATGAGGTTGCAATGGTGTTTCAAAATGATGAAGGAGAACCACCATTTCAAAGAGAAATTAGAATATATCACAGAAATTTAGATCCAATGACATATCCCATCTTTTTCCCACACGGAGAAGCAGGTTGGCAACCAAAATTAACACTTCCCAGTTACCCAAATGCTAAAGCCAGAATCCGAAATAATGTTTCTATGCTTGAATTTAAAGTAGCTCAAATTGCCATTCGAAATGGATTTAATCCAATTTTATGTGGTGGAAAACTAACCCAACAATGGATTATTGATTCATATTTGCAAGTTGAGGCAAATAATTAAAACTTTATAAATTATCAACAAGATAAACTACGTGTAGAACAATATTCTGGACTAATGGACTATGTTGCTGACGTGGTTACAAGCAGAGACATGACAGCTGGCAAAGCCATCATTTTACCATCTTCCTTTCAAGGATCTCCTCGAAATATGAGAGAAAGATACAATGATGCTATGGCTATTGTCACCAAATTTGGCAAACACGATTTATTTCTGACATTTACATGTAATCCACAATGGCCAGAAATTACACAAAATCTACTTCTTGGACAAACTGCTTCCGATCGACCAGCTTTAGTAGCCAGAGTTTTTAAGATTAAATTAAATGAATTAATACGTGACTTCACTATAAATCAGTTATTTGGCAAATGTCTTGCTTATGTATATACCATTGAATTTAAAAAAAGAGGCCTTCCACATGCACATCTTCTCATAATACTTCATAAGAAAGATAAATTAGATACTTCGGACAAAGTGGATGCAGTCATTGTTGCTGAACTACCAGATCCAGAACTATATGGTAGACTATATGAGATTGTTACTCATCGCATGATTCATGGACCCTGTGGAGACCTTAATCCACAATCACCATGTATGGAAAATAATAAATGTTCCAAAGAATTTCCAAAAGATTATAGAGACAAAACATATGCAAATTGTGATGGCTATCCACTTTATAAAAGAAGAGAAGGAGATAGTGCCATTATTCGTGGAAAAAAAGTGGACAATAGATATGTAGTACCCTACAATCCACATTTACTCATGACGTACAACGCCCACATCAACGTAGAAGCCTACACTTCCATCAAATCCATTAAATATGTCTACAAATATATTTACAAAGGCTACGATGCAGCTACTGTAGTCGTCAAAAGTGCAGACAACCCTGAATGTAGTGAGTTAGTACATGATGAGCTTGTATCTCATGTAGATGCTCGCTATGTCAGTGCGCCAGAAGCTATGTGGCGGCTTTTAAAATTTGAAATGCATGATAGATCACATGCAGTATATAGATTAGCAGTACATTTGCCACAACGACATTTAGTCTATTTCCATGCTGGAAATGAAATGAATGCATTGGTCCAAAGTGAAGATTGTCACACTACGCTAACTGCATGGTTTGAATTAAATTCCACTGATCCTCAAGCAACACAATACTTATATATTGAAATTCCATATCACTATGTTTTTGTGAATGGATTATGGAGACCAAGAAAAAGCAAAGGCAATAAAATAATTCCAACAATTTACACAGTCAGTCCAAGAGATGTTGAACGTTTTTGCTTACGGATATTACTTTTAAATGTTCCAGGAGCACAAAGTTTTGAACACTTAAGAACTGTTAATGACATTGTATATGAATCCTTCCATTTAGCTGCAAGACATAGAAACTTACTCGCTGATGATACAGAGTGGGAAAGATGTTTAGAAGAAGCAGCACAATGTCAAATGCCACGACAGATGAGAGAAATCTTCTCAAATGCTCCAAATGCATTAGCTTTGTGGGAGACTTTTAAAAGTAATATGGCTGAAGACTTTATGCGACGATACAATGAACCCATTGCACACTTAAAAGCGTTAATGGAAATCCAAGACGTATTTTTAACTCATGGATTAAGTTGTGCAAGTTTTAATTTTCCTGATCCAGGATTTTAGATGACATAAACTTTGAAGACTATGACATTCAACTACAAGTAGAAAGAACAGAAGAAAGACTTGCAACTTTAAATACATTACAATTGCAAGCATTTCATGCAATTAAAAATGCAATAGATGATGACATGGTGACATCTTGATGGACCTGGCGGATCAGGAAAAACCTATCTGTATAATTTATTAATGAGTTCAGTACGAGCACAAGGTCAAATAGCAATGGCGTTTGCCACTACTGGAATTGCTGCACTTTTATTAGAAGGTGGAAGAACTGTTCATAGTGGATTTAAACTGCCAGTGCCTATTTTAGAAACTTCTTTGTCAGATATTCGCATTACATCATTACAAGCAAAGAAATTGAAGAAATGTAAATTAATTATAATAGATGAGGCCACAATGGTATCATGCTATGCCCTCCAATGTATTGACCGTTTGCTTCGTGAAGTCATGGATAATACTTTTCCATTTGGTGGAAAGGTAATGTTGTTGGGTGGCGATTTTAGACAACAATTACCTGTCGTTGTACATGGAAATCGAACTGACATTATCGAAACCTGTATAAAGTCAAGCACAGTATGGAAACATTTTACCCATCTTCAACTGCAACAAAATATGAGATCAGAAGGCCAAACTAATTTCAATGATTGGCTTATTAATATTGGAGAAGGCAGAACAGAAAAAATACTACATTTAGCTGACGACACTCTAGAGATCCCACCTCATATGATTTGTCAACAAGATATTATATCGGCTATATTTGAAGGGAGCATAAATAACGAAGAATATTCCGAGCTTGCCAACCAAGTCATACTAACGTGTAAAAATAAAGATGCATTAATCCTTAATAATGAAATCTTTAAAAAAATTAATGCACCACAAAGAAATTATCACAGTGCTGATTCTGTACTTGCTGATGACAATGAAAGTCAGGCTAACTTTTCTACTGAATTCAGAAACTCACTAACTCCTTCTGGAATGCCACCACATATTTTGCAGCTAAAGAAAGGTGCAATTATCATGTTACTGCGAAATATGAACCGCAAAAAAAAAGGCCTATGCAATGGGACAAGATTAATTGTTCAACAATTAAAGGACCATTTTATAGATGCTGAAATTTTAACTGGTACCCATAAAGGAGAGAGAGTTTTCATACCAAGAATAGATTTAGCACCAAGTGAAAGTAGTCTCCCTTTTATACTTCAAAGAAGACAATTTCCCATTATTATGGCATTTGCCATGACCATTAATAAATCACAAGGTCAAACGTTCAAATCTGTGGGTATTTTCTTGGAAGAACCAGTGTTTGCACATGGTCAATTGTACGTTGCGTTGTCACGGTGCAAAAATCCACAGGCTATTAAAGTTTACATTGAAAAGAATGAAAGTCAAGGTGATTTATTAGAAGATGGACGTATTTTTGCTAAAAACATTGTCTACTATGAAGTACTATAACTTTTCAGTAAAGAAATAAAACACAAGCAAAACAAATTTAAAAGCATTCAAAAATAATAAACAATAAACAATTTCAGTCATAATTTATGGAAGGACTCTTTATGAATGATTTGCCTCACAAAAGACTTGCCTTGCATTATTTATACAAATTATGTTAAAAGGTTAATTAACTATGTTACTGTTTCTAATGTTACAAGTTGGAAAATTTTCCTCTGGATTAAATGTATAATATTGAAGTTAACAATTTTTCAGATAGAAATTGCATGTTAAAAAACCAATACCTCAAGTTTACAATACTGATTAGTTTAAAGTTAAACTGTTTGTACATTCAAATGTTATTACTTTTAATACAAAATTATGTTAAAAAATGTATTCACTATGTTACTGTTTATAATGTTCAAAGTTATACTAATGTTTTGTCAAGTTACAAAGTTACACAAATAATAAAGTTAAAGTTTAAAAAAATATACTTTCAAGTTTCTTACTTACATATATTACAAAGTTCAGGTTAAAATTGTGTACATTTCAACAAGCCTTTTTACTGTTTGCTTTCCACGGGATTTCATGTATATTGAAGTTAACAATTCTTCACATACAAATTGCATGTTAAGAAACCATTGCCTAAAGTTTACAATAATTATTAATTTCAAGTTCCACTATTCTTACATTCAAATGTTCATACAAAATGCTTTCACAATTATTGTTCACCAAGAGAACATTTTGCAAAACTAAACATGTTTTAATATCACAATACACCTGTCATATATATATTTAAATAACTAAACAACTTTCCAAACATACACATCTCATTGCCGTCATTTTTTGACGGGCAAGTCGCTAGTATATATATTTATGTAGTAGATCCGCCTCTGATTCAACAATCTCTGTCACTCATTCACCAAGTGAGTTTCTGAAAATATGGATGTATTAGTAGTCTCTCAGTGAGAAAATCCTTGTTTAGAATATTAATTTAAAGTTAAATCATGGGCTTTCAGTTTAAAATAGATAAATGCCAGCTGTTGCCCTATGTACAAGATTCTTCATTGTGAATACATTTTATAGAATGAAATACAACCAGCAGAGGATTATTGGTTGTACTGTAAGGTATGTTTGCAAAGTGCACAATTTGTAGATTTTTAAAAAAACTGATTTTGGGGAATAAGGACTACTAGGGGGCCTGGAAGCCATAACACCACTTCTCCCCTCTTTCCTACAACCAATGCCCAAATACTTAGGTACTTGGATGATGACCACCATTTAATATTGCCTAGAATATATAGTGTAGTGCTGACACTTTGTTATGGGGGTCCTGGAGTGGACTGAGGGGGGTAATTCTATATTGGGGTTTATTTTAGGTGCCAGGGGGGTACTCATAGTACTCCCGCGTTAGCAGTTAACAGTTGTATTGATCGCAGGTCCTTTAAGGACCTTTAAGGTCCTTTTAGGACCCACACAGGGCAGGAAATTTGAATTTTTAATGCAGCGGGCCACGATCGGGACCCCTCTGCAAGGGTAAATGTGGGGACCCTCGAGGGGTCCCAATGGGGACCCCCTCAGCATGGGGGGGTTAATATTAGTGTGCCACAGTCCCTTTAAGGAGCCACAGCAGATCGTTAGGGGTAAATATATATTCAACGCAGCACTGTACAACACTGTAATTTATAGGGGACATTATTGGGGGCATGAGGATGAAATGTAGTCCATTGGCTAACTGGCACATCGCCGCTAGCCAATACTGTCATTTGTGGTCACAAATCCGCTGGGCTTGGAGAACGGGTTACTGCCTTGGGGGTCATCCAAGCCCGTAATCCCGGGCTTGAATGACCTCCAAGGTAGCAACTTGATCTTCAAGCCCAGCAGGACACAACCACAAATGACAGTGTTGGCAAGCCAATGTACTGCATGTCATCTTCATGTCCCCCAATGTGTCCCATATCAATTACAGTGCTGTACAGTGCTTCCTTGGATTTTTTATAACCTTTTAGTTTGGCGGGATTGCACTCTGATCTGCGGGCTAACGCCCGCAATCAGGTCCAAGCCCGCCAAAGCTAACGGCTGATTGTCTGTCTTGCCATCGGCCGTTGGAAGGGTTGTGCTGCAGCCCCTTTCATTTCAATCGAAGCGTAGAAGTAGGACTACGAGGGGCCACAGCACCTTCGCAAAGGAATCCCAGGTTTGCGGCCATTTTCCTGCCATTAATTGAATGAGGCCCTTAGACTGACTGTAACTTGATAATGCAAATTATATTAAGGAGCATTATTCTGTCTTCACTGCTATTGTCATGGATCAATGTTTAGAGAACCTTTTGTAACTGAAGTGAGTATAAAATTGTATTTGTGTCCATTGTTCCTCCAACTCCTCCCAGGTTTCGAATCCATTTACAAACAAAGACAAGATGTCTGTCATCATTGGATACAATAATTAAAAATGAAAGTCTCTAATAATTTATTTTAAACCATGTAAATATATTTGTCCATTATTAAGTCTAGTTATTCAAAAGAGCATATTATAAATAGTACACTGCAGTGGTTCTTTAAGAAATGGATAGATATCATAAAGGTTTTCATGTAATATTTATGGAGGATTGGAAATGTTTTTCCGATGAAAATGAACTCTTTAACCAAATTATTAGGCTCTATTTGGAATTAAGGGTGTGGAAAAAATAGAATAATATTCTATAAATTGTATATCCAGCAGTTATGATTAAAAACCTGTTTGACATTTCATGCAGTCTAATGAACATCAATTTTCTGATATATACATTTGAACTGCTAAAATGTACTAGTGCAGCAGATGATTTTTTTGCACCCTCATTATCACAAGGTATACTCATCCATTTTCCTGGAATTATAAGTCAGAACATTGATATGTTGCATACAGTATGTCAAAATAGCATTACTTTACTAAGATGTTATTTCATTGCAGAATTCTAAATACATATTTATCTTATTCAAATATAAATGCATTTTCCACTACCAAAGTCTGACCTTTAAACTGAAAGCCTTTTTAAATGCAAATATGTGTATGACATATAGGTATATACTGGCAAACAAAAGCTGCATTGCTTGCAAAATATTTCCATGCTGCTTTCATTAATATAATTTAGATTATTATAATGATTATATTTTAATTATGTATTTTGGCCAAAATATGATATGCTTTACAACAAAATAGTAAAGGGCTAACACTAACTTATTTCCTCTGATTGATGTTTGCACTGGCCCCTGTTAACCAGATCCCAGTTGCTTACAAAGTTACATTGCAAGTTTTGCCTGCTCCCATCCTTAACCCTACTATTTCACACACCCAGTCATAGCTTCTGTTGAAACCTAAACTATGTTCCATCACATTATCGATTGTCTAATTGCATTGTATTGTCTGCAAATTTCTTTATACTTCTGCACCTGTACAATTTAATCTGTGTTGTACCAACTCTACTCACTTTACTCATGTAAGTAATTCTATGGAAAAGTGCTCACAACCCTGGAGAAATCATTTGTATAAACACTGACAAGCAGCATCTGCAATGGCAAGTAAAATATTAGGATGCATTAAGAAGGGTATAAAGCAAGGAAATCAAATATAATTCTGCCACTATACAAATACCTAGTACGCCCTCATTTGGAATATAGAGTACTATTTTGGGCACCACGACAGCTGAAAATACAGCAAAGGGCAGCAAAACTAAAAAAAGGCATGGAGGGACTAAGCTATGAAAAAAGACTAACCAAATTAAACCTATTTTCTCTAGAAAAAAGGCATCTAAGCGGGGATATAATTGCCTTGACATATATTCTATCTTAAAGAAAGAAAGAAAAGGTTTGTTCACAGTAAGGGTGGTTAAACTGTGGAATTATTTACCAGAGGAGGTAATGACAGAAGATAACTTTAAAAAGGTGTTAGATATATTTTGAATAAAAAGGGAATTCAGGGTTATCTTGGATGACTAGAGAAGGAGGAGAAATAATCCAGGGAGGGATCTGATTAACAGGAATATATATTTTTTCCCCATTATTGACAATGTAGGGCGTTTTTCTGTTTGCCTTCCTCTGGATCAATGAACAAGTAACAATAAATTAACAATGAAGGATCAGAGGAGATCTATAAAGGTTGAACTTGATGGACTAAAAGTATTTTTTCAACCTCAATTACTATGTAACTGTGAACAGTTTTTCACGGAAAACTGCATAAGGCATAACTTATACCACAGTTTACAGCCCACTTATTGTGCATTGCCGATTTTCAGTTAGTAAACAACATCAAAATGCTGGTTTTCATTATCAGTATCAGTTAAAATATATCAGTAAACTAATGAAAATTAAAGATTAAGACTTGCAACCAAAATGTGAATATCATAATGCAGGATCCTAACTTCACCATGCCACTCATTCTTGTGCATTCATGTGCAGTAGACATAATATTAATATATTAAAGAGTTCTTTTTTGGGAGATACGTGTGCAGATGTAAACTTTGACAATATGATTAATAACATTGTTGACATGCAAATACCCACTGATACTCATTGCAAACTATGTTGCAAAATATGTACAGTATACATATCCATTTATATAAGAAACAGTTAGTAGTGCTTATAACAAATATTCAATGTATTTCCTTAGTTGCAATAGGCATATGTTTAAAATATACTCTATAAAACTACACTAGAAAATAGGCAAAATATTTTTAGAATGGAGAAGAAGCTTTTTCTGACAATGAACCCTCGTCAGGATGGGTGAGGTGACCACATGTTTGCTTTGGAGCCCCATATGCAATAGAGTTCCCTGTACTGTCATTTGAGACACACGTCTGGTAGCCCCCTGGTTCGCTTGGACGGTGAGTTGCTCAACTGTACATGTCGGATGGCCTTCACACACCTTTGCAGCCGATGTTCACCTTTGACATCAATAGTACGTGATGCTTCACAGTTTAAACAACCTTTATTTGCAATGATGCCGTTTGTCCAGTCACAGTACACTTTAACTACAGCAGCACACAAACAGTTCACAAATTGCTCTTTTTCAGAAATACTGCCACCCTTGACCCGAAAGACAATGATCATCCCCTTTTCAAAGTCAGAAAAAAATGTGTGTTTTATCCATGACAGCGAAGGTTAAAATGTTTGCAGATTGTCTACATGTCACCTTATATACCCACCAAGCCAGCTCACGACACTTCACGAATTTCATTGGTTACACGCTGCTGTCAAAAGTCATAATAATGTGACTCGACACAGTAAATTAAAATGCCATATTCAGACAAAATGGGCATACATATTTAGAGTATATCCTTCTCGGTATGGATTGGCAGTAAAAACAAAAACATTTACATTCTTTATAAGAAGCATTGCATGTTTCTCCTTGTGATTTTTTTAAAGTCTGTATAAAGGAACTACATATTGATCTTTGTGTTTTATTTTTTAAATTTTAAAGAAATACACACTGTGGCAGAGTATGAGAAAATCAGGAGTGTGTCTGCCCTTCAACATTCGTTTGTTTGGAAAGGTTGCATGATTATCTTCTGCAGAATATGTGTGCGTGGAAGAGGTACAGAAGGACTGTATACATATGCCAGATACTTTTTATTCAATGTGTATATCAACACAGAAAGGTCATGAGTGGATCTGTTCTGCATTATATATGTGATTTGAAAAATAAAATAATGTATATGCCTTGCAATATAAATGTGAATCAGGTGTGATTACTTATTTTCTTTATTACATGAACTAATAAAGATAAACATATTTGATTGCAGATAAGAACAAATTAGGGCCATCTAGTCTCTCCTTCATACCCACCTAAAAAATGTGACTTGGTTAAGCCATGTGATAGCCTTAGGCCTATGATAGGCATCCTTAAATTCCTTAGATGTGTTTAAAGTAGAACTTTCACATATTACCCCTAAATCTTCCACTTTCCAATTTAGAATCATGACCACTTTATAGGCTATAAAAGTAACTTTTCCGTTTTTTTGTACATAGAGTGAGACATGGTGAGTATCTGTTTTGATGTGTGTACATAAAGGAAGGGGTCAAAAGTGTTTGTTCTGTAGTACAGGTAGGAAACCAATAATTTGGCATCTTCCGTTCCAGCACCTTGCCAGATTAACTGATTTAACAGACCAATGGCGGTCTATCAAAATGGGCTAATCAGGCAAAGCCACCGGATCCCTTCCCTGCCCACAGTGACCCTGTGAGCACCTGCAGCCACCCATTCATTGAGGCTGAAGCTGTGCAGGGCTGTGGCTGTGCAGGCTGTATTCAGGCTTTTGAGTGGCAGCAAAGCAGTGATGCGCAGTCAGTTCAGATGTTACTGCAAAGGGGAGGATTACACGAGGTGCCGGACTATCCGATGCTGGATAATTGGTGTCCTACCTGTATATGTTTCTACAGCGACAGGTTAATATTGTGTCTGTTCTGCAGTATATATGTGTGAATTGAGAATTGATAGATCCATGTCTGTTCTGTGGTATAAATGGGAATTTGGTAAGATCTGGTGCATTTTCTTCGATATTGGCAAGAATTGAGAGAGTCTATGTGTTTAACTCTTCTCGTTATTTTGCTTACAGAGAGGCCAGGTGAGCACCTGTTCTGCAGAGTATACATAAAGAGAAAGTCCAAGAGTGTTTGCTCTGCAGTGCATGTGTATAGAGAGAAGTTAGGATGTGTTAGTTCTTTACTATGAGTATACAGAATAGCAAACATTATTATCTAGAAACATATCTAGAAACATTAGTGATATGAATAGTGGGTAATTCAGTGAATAACCGTTTTTTTGAAGGCCGTTCATATCAAGTGATCAGTGTTTTAGCCACAAAATGGAGGTACTGCTTATATGGCTATACATAACCAGCCTGTCACAGCAAAATAAACAGCTTCACGTCCTCCCTAGCTTGAATCCCTAATAGTTGAAGTCATTGCAAAATCCAGACACCAGCTCAGAATCAACATTCCCTTATCATGAATCACCTGCACAATCAGAGCAGTGATACATGCTGAGAAGAATTAATAGCCCTCCTTTCCCATGATGGTGTCAGCACTACATCCTTGTGTTATAAATAAATCCTGACTCTTGGAATTACAGCAAAGTCATGTTTCAACGACCAACTCACATCTTTGGATTCTGTCAAATGAATGTAACCATAAGCAACTAATCTCATGACAGCCAGTATGTAGGAAAGGCTGTGAGAAGATGCAACTATAAAAATACAGCAAGATTGTGTTAGAATCCCACAAAAAGTTTTATTTTTTACCAGAGGAATTTTACTGGTTACCCAGGGAATAATACCTACATGTCCAACAAACACATTTCCTTTCCCTCTCTGCAATGATCCTGTGTAAGCATACATCCCTAGCAAATATTAATATTAAATAAAAAATTATAGTCTTGTATGGCACAGGAGATGAGACCCTTATACCACCCTTATACCATCACATGATCTAGGAGGGGAACACTTACCAAATTAATAACCAACATTCTACAACATATGCTATTAAAATAAATATCTAAATAATATTTCTGCAGAATCCAGAAGCCATTTGACATAACCAATAACCTACACTTTCTTTTAGATCCACACTCTCCCCAGTCTCTTATTAAACAGCTCTTCTCATCAGACCTAGAAGACCTATTTTCCTTCTCTCACTCACCACCATACATTCAACATGGAGAGGGGAAGAGGAGGAACAAAGGCTCCAGAGTGAATACTGATCATTTTGGTGTATTTTTACTAGAAAAAAATCTCTTGAGAAATATACAGAGCTAATTCGCTGAACATAGTCGCCTACATAAAAACACTGCATGCAAAAAAATTTAATAATGTGGGAGACAGTAAGGAACCTTATTGTAAAAAAAAACAAAACAGCTGTACTGTCAACACTGAGCAGGATTGGTATTTTTTCGGTCTTCTCAGCTGACTGGATACTGGATATCTTCCATTTAAGTTACATTACCTGCTACTGTACATCTTTGACACTATAGATACTTTAATTGGCCTAAATTGAAGGTCCAAACAGTCCAGACCTACCCCACTGGAATCCCAGCTGGGGCAGGGTGCCCATCTGTCATGACTGATTTTGGAACTCCCCTGAACCCCATAAGCAATCCATTTATTTGGATTTCTAACACACTGGGTTGCTTATATCAAAGGCTATTACAATGGTCACAAGCTTTGTTTTAAGGACTGTGAAATGTTGTTTTCATATGTATTGTAATGTGGGCCAGAATATCTCTGTCAGAGGAATACACAGAGTCTTTCTCTATTCTACTTGAATGGTGTTGCTCATTTGTTTTTCCTGCTTCTCCATGAATGATGTTCTGATCTGAATTACTGTGTGCTGAGATGAATATTAATATTAAGTCAGAACCTGTGGATTGTTCCTGTAAGCTAAAGCAGGAGAGTTAGGGGTATATAGGCCCCTAAACTCTGGGTTGTGATACCATCATAATATGAAAAGATATATTCACTCCCAGGTCATGCAAATCACATTTTCCATTGGGAACTAAACCCCCTCCCCCATTTTGTTCCTCATATTTTTTTGCTATGTCAGTTTGCCGCACAGCCTAATGGTTCTTTTTCCACTCCTAAAACTGATAAACCTCTGCTACCTTATTCAACTTTAAGGAACTCTGGGGTGGGAGGGGGGAAAAACCCAGTGAAACTTTGCCAATTGTTTCAACAGAGGGAAAAAATCCTTGGTGACCCCAAACACTGGAAATCAGATTCCTTCCTTGATCAATACTCTCTCTTTAATTATCCATGATAACCCTGAATGTCCCTTTTAATCAAAAATATTTCCAATCCATTTTAAGGTTATCTTTCTAATTCACTGACACCACCTCCTTTGCTAGATAATTCCACAGTTTAACCATCCTTACTGTGAAGACCCTTTTCTTTCTTCAAGGTGGAATGTATTTCCTTTTAACCAGAAAGGATGCCCGCTTGTCAGTTGACAAAAAAAAGTGACACAGCTTTATGTTGTTCCTGGATATATTTTTATAAGGTAATCATATCCCATCTTAATACATGCTAATATTTTACTTGCCTTTGCAATGCTGCTTGCATTGAGCACTGGTGGTTATCGACTAGTATTCCCAAATACCTCATTAATAAATATGTTAAAAAGGAGAAGACCTAATATTGAACCCTGATGAATCCCATTTGCCACATTAGTCCAATCTGAGTATGTTCCATTTACAACAACCCTTTGTTTCCTGTCTTTTAACGAGCTCTCAATCCGTGAGCACATATTTACAGCAATTCCTATATCCCCTACTTGGCGCAATAGTCTTCCATGTGGCACTGAAAAAAAAGTATTTTGCAAAATCAAAAAAAAATACATCCACTCAGTTGCCTCCTCATATACATACAACATGACTTACGCCTCATAAATCTGTTACGACTCGTACTTATAATCATGTTGAAATAGACATATTCCTGTATATTATCCCTTATTAACACTTCTAAAAGCTTTCACACTACAAAAGTGAGGCTTACAGGTCTATAATTTCCTGGATTTGTTCTTGCTTCCTTCTTAAATATATGTATCATATCTGTTTTTCTCCAACCATCTGGTAGCGACCCTGTGTTGAGTGAATTTTGTAGATATAATGGTTTGGCTATTACAGAACCCGGTTCCTCCAGTACCCTTGGATGTATTCCATCAGGACCTGGGGCTCTATTAACATTTATTTTTTTCACCCTTTTGGATTTCTTCTTTCGTTAACCAATTATTTGGCGAAGGTAGTGTAGCCCCATTTTGTTGCAGTGTCCCAACCAATGGTAACTTCCTTGTGTATATTGAAGAAAAGAGGCTATTTAGCTCATCTGGTCACTAATTATGAGACTGCCTGTTTCACATTGTATTGTTCCTATAGCTTCCTTCCTGACATATTTTAGAGTTAGTTTTGCTCTCCTTTGCAACCAACTTTTAATTTGCTATTTTAACAAGTCTAATAGCTCTTTTGCAAGCTTTGTTGATTTCCAGTCTCTGTCCACTCTTTCTTGTATAATTTGACTGCCTGTTTTACTCTGTATCTTGATCTTTAAACCATTGTTAAGCCACATCGGGTATGAATTACTCCTTTTACTTTTATTTCCACCTGGTATATTTATATGTTTATAAGTATGAATATTTAGTATGGACTTAAATGTTTTCCATTTATATTAAGAATTTTTACCCGTCAGTTCTTTGTCCAAGTCTGTACTTTGTACTGCTGCCCTTAAACCGTTAAAATCTGCTGTGACAATGCGAAGGTAGCGGCTATACAGGTTAACTATCAAAAAGGACTGTGGGGTTCTTGGAAATCTCGGCACGAGCACTTTGATATCTGGCTTCTGTATCAGTCAGGATACTTGCATCAGAAATTAGCATTTCCAGGCTACCAAGAGACTCCAGATCTGCTTCTTCTTAGGGGACTTGATAAGACTTGTTACAGTCTAACCTACCCAGTTTCCCAGTACCTCCCTGCAGCCATCCAGGAGAACAGGAGCAAAATAATAGATGTACGATTTCTATATGCCCCTAAAGTGCTTTATTTTGACAAGTCAGCAATATTTATAGCAGTTAGATACAGAGAGGGTGTAAACAATGTAACAATGAGAGGGTGTGGCAGACAATTACAGGAGATGATCCGACATGGGGTCTAGCAGTAGCTTCCTGAGAGCAATAGGCTTAACCTCCAATACACATCCTGACGTCTCTAACACATATCAGATGTGATTAACTTTATCTGGAAAACATTAGAACAAAACAGATTAAAAATACAATGGAAGTGTTTATGCAGATCATCCACTGCTGGAGTCAAGCAGTCTGTGCTTTTATGGTGGCTCAATGAGCCAACATCCAGGCCAAGAAAAAAGGGCCTGTGACATTACTCCCCTCTTCCAGACAGCAGTTCCGGGGCTTTGATCCTTAAAGGATGATAGTCTTGAACTGAAGCCCATAGCCCAAGTCCAAGTCCCCATGCAAATTAAAAATGTTGACCCAAGTGGCCACTGCCTAAGTCCCAGTGCATGACCTCCTCCTGGGTGGGGAGTGGTAGGTCTGGGGGTGGTTGCCCATTTTTCAGGAAAGTGCCCACAATCTCTAACCCCAATTTCTATAGGACGTTTTGAACACAATCAGTTTGTACAGTCCTTCTGGGGGATTTCTGGGCTAGCAGTCACTTCTCAGCCACCCCCTCCTTTGTAACTGCACAACATGTGGCATCACAATTCTCAGGGTCCCCAGTAGCAACACAGCCCAACCCCATCTCCATTCCTTTCAATAACCCACCCCAAATTGCAGGCATCAATCTTGGGGACACATTCAGGGTCTCAGTAACTAGTATCTCATACAGGGGCATACTGCTACCCCTTTGGCCACAGGCAGGTAGTGGCTCTGGGGTATCCCATCTAGGGAGCAGCTCAGGCGGGGGTAAAAAGCACTTCCTCGCAAGCACAATCTCCTCAGAGTCAAGTTGTCAAGGCAGGGTTGGGAAAAAAAAGAGCAGGACTCAGGATTAAGGTCTCTGGATGGAGGCCCTTTCCTCGCTGATGCTCACCAGGGGTAGCAGACTTTGCTGGGGTTGGTAGCTCCTTACGGTGAGTATCATCCAGGGCTGATGAGGTTGGGATTACCTCTGCAGCTAGGGTACGCTGTGTCAGGTCCTCTGGTACTGTGGGCTGCTTGCCCATATAATTTAACTCTGCCTGGACTGAAGTAATCCCCGTCAGCAGAGTTTGGGAGGGGAGCCTCAACTTGCTCCCTCCTCAGCACCCTCACCTGAACTCCCACACTTATCTGGATCCAGCTGATCCATGCTGGGCAAGAGCTTCAGAGTCTCAGGGGATGCCCTCTTGCCTCATGCAATGATCTGGCATCACACTCTCCATGACTGTCAGCCTTGGTGTCTGGGCATCAGTGGTCTGTGGTTCAGGACATGTAATAGTCCATGGGTAGTTAGGTAGACTCTCAGGGCTTGCACCCTCCTCTTCCAACTGTTCAGTCTCCAACTCCTCACCCTTGGTTAGCAGCTGGAACTGTTCTGGTTGTTGGCCATCTCCCAGTGGCTGGTTCTGCTTTACACTGCTCCCCGGTATTGCATCTACCAGGGTCTGGACTGTTCTCCCAGACCCCTATCCTGGTAAGTTCCCAGCAGCCCCGCTGATATAACTTGCCTATTTTTTCCTGGCAAGCTTCTGGTATTAGCAAGCATACACCTTATGTTGTTATGAGTCTGTAGTTATGAAGTGACTGTAACTATACTTAAGTTACTTAGCAATACCTCTCTATTGACTATACTAACCATCCCCCTTCTCCTCCCCAATGGACTAGTTAATTCATTCCTTATCCCCTCTACACTTTCGACTCCAATACTTCTGTCTAGTCACTCCCCCCCCCCACCTACTTGTTTAAAAACTTCTTCAGCCTTTCTACCATACTTTCCCCTAGCACACCAGCTCCCTTGTCATTAAGGTGCACTCCATCCCTGCTATAGAGTTTGTACCCAAGTGAGAATTCAGCCCAGCCAAATCATTCTTTATGACCCTCCATCTTCCACTAACTTTATCATTGGTACAAATTTGTACCGAGACCGCTGGTTTATTTCCAGCCTGTCCCAATAATTTATCTACCCGATCCACAACATTCAGAACCCGAATAACTGGAAGACAGAAAACTCTGTGATTGCTGGCATCTGAGTAACAACTTACCCTATTTATCTTCCTTATAATAGAGTCCCCTAAAACAAAAATCTATCTGTTGATCTTCCTGTTCTGCCCCCTCCCACCCCCTCCTAGAGTAGAACTGTTCTCCCGGCTTTTCAAGGGAACAGCTCTATCTTGTATTGCCATACCTGAATGGACATCCCAAATGGTTTTACTCAATCTGGCAAATCAGACCTGGCCTGCCTCTGCCTCCTTCTGTCCCGCCAGTTGCTCCTCTCCAGTTTGAGCTTCAAGAATGGCAACATGCTTACTCCTGACACAGCTGTTCTAGAAATGCATACATGTGGCAGGATGTATACTGAGTGAGGTTACCACTGAACTGACTCATAATTTCCAATTACAAAAATACAGTGAAGAAAAAAAATCAATATGTTTGTATAAAGATTAATAAAAAAAATATATTTTCTTTTTTTCTGTCTTCCCTTTATTTCTTTCCCCTTTTGCCTTTTCTACTACCCCCTTTTTAATGCTTCTTTCTTCCCTTTTATGCACTACAATTTAACCCCTTTTCTTTGAACTCCCTCCTTTTATTTAAACTCCCACACTTATACTAGAAATTTACTTTTATTAGATCTTTTCTCAAGCTCAAAAGTTTGCTCCTTCCACCGGGTTTAAATGAGATTCTGACTACTCACCTGTACAGTAATAAGTGCACACAGCAAAGAAACACCCTTTAGAAGCAAATAGACCCACAAAAGTAACACACTTATACAGTGCCTTGCAAAAGTATTCACCCCCTTGACTTTTTACCTATTTTGTTACATTACAGCCTTAAGTTCAATGTTTTGTTAATCTGAATTTTATGTGATGGATCAGAACACCACAGTCTAAGTTGGTGAAGTGAAATGAGAAAAATATATACATAAAAATATTTTTTAGAAATAGAAAAAAGAAAATTGTCATGTGCGTATGTATTCACCCCCTTTGTTATGAAGCCCATAAAAAGCTCTGGTGCAACCAATTACCTTCAGAAGTCACATAACTAGTGAAATGATGTTCTCCTGTGTGCAATATACTGTAAGTGTTACATGATCTGTCATTACATATACACACCTTTTTTGAAAGGCCCCAGAGGATGCAACACCTAATCAAGAGGCACAACCAACCAAACACTGCCACTAAGGCCAAGGAACTCTCCAAACAAGTAAGGGACAATGTTGTTGAGAGGTACAAGTCAGGGTTAGGTTATAAAAAAATATCCAAATCTTTGATGATTCTCAGGAGCACCATCATATCTAGTATAACCAAATGGAAAGAACATGGCACAATAGCATACCTGCCAAAAGACGGCCACCCACCAAAACTCACAGTCCAGGCAAGGAGGGCATTAATCAGAGAGGCAGCACAGAGACCTAAGGTAACCCTGGAGGAGCTGCAGAGTTCCACAGCAGAGACTGAAGTATCGGTACATAGGACGACAATAAGCCATACGCTCCATAGAGTTGGGCTTTACGGCAGAGTGGCCAGTAGAAAGCCATTACTTTCAGCAAAAACAAAATGGCAAAATTTTGAGTTTGCAAAAAGGCATGTGGGAGACTGCCAAAATGTATGGAGGAAAGTGCTCTGGTCTGATGAGACTAAAATTTAACTTTTCGGCCATCAAAGAAAACGCTATGACTGCCGCAAACCCAACACATCACATCACCCAAAGAACACCATCCCCACAGTGAAACATGGTGGTGGCAGCATCATGCTGTGGGGATGTTTTTCAGCCACCCGGGACTGGGAAACTGGTCAGAGTTGAGGGAAAGATGGATGGTGCTAAATACAGGGATATTCTTGAGCAAAACCTGTACCACTCTGTGCGTGATTTGAAGCTAGGATGGAGGTTCACCTTCCAGCACATTGACTTTTTTTGTTATTTTGTCCTATTTGTTGTTTGCTTCACAATAAAAAAAAAACATCTTCAAAGTTGTGGACATGTTCTGTAAATTAAATGATGCAAATGCTCAAACAATCCATGTTAATTCCAGGTTGTAAGGCAACAAAACACAAAAAATGCTAAGAGGGGTGAATACTTTTGTAAGGCACTGGATGTAAGATAACACAGGCAAACTACTCCCCTCTCACCTGTACAGTAATTAGTGAACAAATGAAAGAAACACCTTTTACTTTTCAGAAGTAAATCACAGTTGCAAAACAACAATCTGAGGCAAATAACCTGTTTCATGGCTTACACCAACATCGCCATAACAACTGCATACATAACCAAGGACTAGAAGAGACCACAGTACTGTACCTTGAGGTACACCTTTACATATCAGATCACCCGCTGAAACAGGAACCTGATAAGTAAATATTTAAATGTCAAAGGGTTTCACCAGACATCATATTCATTCAGAAGACAATCTTTTCACATAATTTATCCCCAAAAACTTCCATACAGAATTTCATCAGTTTTAGCTGACCACAAACACCCAAAGCAAAAATGCCATGGCTCTATTAATAAACAAACAATGTCTCATACATATTATCTCCAACATGTCTGACCTCAAAGGAAAGTTATGTTATGATCCAGGGTCAGTTATTTGGTAAAGACTATGCCATTGTCTCTCTCTACATACTTCCCACTGAGTACACCAAAACCATAAAAGATGTTGATAAGGCTCTATCTAAATTTGCTAAAACCCCTCTAATTATTACAGGCAATTATAATTTGACAGTTTGTGATAAGCTTGATAGATCAAAGGGTTTTACCCAAACAGAATAAATAAACCTATAAAGCATTTCAAAGTTTTTGTAATAACTGGAAATGTTGGATTAATAGGAGGAACAACACCTGTCCCAACACTCATTAACATTTTACAAATTTCTGTACCACTCAGACACAAGAATCATCATAATACTTATATTAAACAATGTAATATTTCAATTAAAGAATATTGATATCAGCCCAGCTCTCTTTGCACTCCCGTCAGCATCCTCTGACTTTATGTTTCCTCATCTCCTTCTCTTCCTGTCTGCTCCCTCCATTCCAAACACCATCACACAGACACCCACTGAAACATTCCCTTTCACCACTCACTAATATGTTTTCTAATATGAACATGATGTAAGGGGAAAGTGATAAGAGAAATAGGGCATGTGGTAGGTTGTATAAGGTTTGTGGCAGGAGTTATGTGGCATGTGTCTTGGGTATGTGGTAACCAAATGTATAGAGGGTATATGGCAAGGGACATATGTAGGTAGATGGGATGGGCATGTGCAATGGCCTATGGCAAGTGTGAATAATATGCATGTATGTGAACTTTCTGTAACATGCTTCTAATATGCCTCTGTTCATAATAGTTCTCTGAAACCTCAAGTTCTCTGCCTACATCTCTTACACACACTTTTCTGGTGTAGTTCTAATGATTTCATCTGAATACAGTGAACTTTTTATTCTGATGACAACACATATATGTAAATGTATCCTTTAATATAAAGTGCATGCATTTGGTCAGTCAAAATACAATAGCAATGAGTAAAAATCTGTAACTTAATCCTTGAATGTACATAACATTTAGCAAAAGCCCATGTAAGAATTAATGTAGCTATCACAGTCTATCCATATTAAACCCTTAAGTATAAACTTTTATGAGTTATTGCTAGATGTGAAAATGCTATGTGCGTTATTATTATAAAGCTCATAATTAGTGCTAAGTATTCCTGGTACTGGGCTACGTGTTCACTTTTTTCTTCTGCTCATTATAAGAAGGAGACCATTTTTATTTTTTTGTCAGTATACAAATGAGATCCCATCAGCTCAACAGTATTACATATTTTCATATGAAAACTCATGAATAATTGATACATATCAGCAAAGTTGGAAGACATGAAAAACATACGGTAATTTACAGGAAAACAGCTATTTAATGATTAGAGATTTGATACTACTGAAATGTTTGCTAGGCATGATGGCTCTCATCATCATGATAAACCTCTGGTGAAGTGATGAAATACAGTATATCAGGAATGAGCAGTGGAGCAATCGAATACTGCCCCATTTACAAGATTAAACTCTAGCAAAGAGAAGCTAGTGCGAGGCATGGTGCCTGAGGGTGATATGTAACCATGATCGAGAAAACAGCAAAAGATACGGCATTGAGCATCAAAGTTTGTTTTTTTTTACAATTTTTACAAATTGTGATCATATTTTTATGCCATTGAACCTAAAAATGTATATACTATTCCATCCCTTGTCAGTGTCCAAGTATATTTTAATTGTCCTATATAGGAAATGTTATTTTCATATTTTAAAAAAAAATCTGAATGATTTGACTTGTGCTGTACTTTTGTAGTCCTATTTAAATATTTGCTCTTAGTGTGAGGTATCTTAGTTTGTTTGA
Source organism: Discoglossus pictus (assembly GCA_027410445.1). Taxonomy (NCBI): domain Eukaryota; kingdom Metazoa; phylum Chordata; class Amphibia; order Anura; family Alytidae; genus Discoglossus; species Discoglossus pictus. Next base: position 136,173,134 of record CM050163.1, on the reverse strand, counting down.
CTTTTTTTATGGATCGTGTTAACCTTAATATTAGTTAATATAAGCTTGAAAAAATATAGCTTAATGTTTGAAGAGACCCCTACAATATAATTTTTGTGACTGGATACATGGACATATTTAAATGTGTATTTTCTCATTTTTGGTACAGCATATCAATGCAGGTGTGAAATAAGTAAAAAAGAGAAAATACATTCATTTTCTTGCATCAGCTATAATTTTCTATTCCTCAGAGAATGAAACTGAAGAAAAAGTAAGGACATGCTGATATAGCTTGGATGTCTGCTGTATGCTGTAGTTCCCCTGGTAGTTTCACTGGAATCATTCCAAAGCAAGTAGAATTTTGTAACTAAATAAATCTGTGTCCTATAAAAAGTAATCACTCTATAACATTTTAATTATTCTACAAGTACAGCAACTTATTAAATGTTTAATCATGATGTCTCTTCAGAAACTGAACTAAAATAAAACTTAAATACTACTAAAAAGTTACTGAGAAAAAGGATTAATTTCTATAAATGTACTTTATAATACAATTAAGATTACAATTTCAAAAACAAAAGTGCTTTGTATAAATGGAACAGTGTGTTGAATAAAATAAAGGTTGTGGTGAGCAAAAGCCTTTAATCTGGTCCTTGAATGTACGTAACAGTTAAGAGCAGAACAACCTTGGGCTTGATTACATGGCTCCTGTATGAAATCATACCAGTCAAAAGGTCATGTCAGTATTAATATAGCTATCACATGCTGTCCATATTAAGCCCTTGTGTAAACTCTTATAAGTGAACCCTGCCTGTAAACTGTTAACTGCTCTGTGGCTCCTATAAGTGGTTACAGATAATGCTTCAGTACATATTCTCGCAAGGCTCTGAGGCTGCTCTCAGAGAGCAAAACCCTTACATGTAAACTTACAGCCTTATTAAATTGCAATTTGGCAAATTCTAAAGGGCTCTATATAAGCACATAGCATATTTTTTTACTGAAGTTTTTAGTTTGTGAAGATCTTACTTTTGGATAGAAGTTCACTAATTAAAAACTTCTGTAAAAAAATATGCTATGTGCTTATATATAGCCCTTTAGAATTTGCCAAATTGCAATTTAATAAGGCTGTTAACCTCCCACAAGAGCAGCTAAACCCCTTTCAAGAGCACTTACGGGACACTTAACAATTACCAAGTGTCTGTAACAAGTTTTTAGAGAAAAAAAGCAAACAAAACATTTAAAAATTACTATACACAATAAAATAAGAGACCTAAAAAGTGTAAAATAGCCATTAAATTGGTCATTCATGCAGTCTACAACAACACATTTCATACAACACAAAAAAATGCAACTAATGCTGATATAAGCATGTTCCAAAAATACCACAAGTGGATAACAAGAGGCAATCAGTTAAACAGCTAAGCGGAACCCTTAAATAGCCTCACCAAACTAAAGTCCACAGTCGCAAACAAAATGTGGTTGTTTTGTGTTTTATGGGAGCCTGTATATTAGATACAGAAGAACAATATATGTTAGACACCAGGGTGTGAGAGCCTGTATCCATGTTGGAAGTTAAGCTAAACAGGACCTGTCACAATCTGCTACTTCAATTGGACTTGGTAAGAACCTAGTTCAAACCTATCCAGCATAATTATGTGGTCCTTGTACACCTCTGATAGCAGAAGGTGACCATACACAGGAACCAAACCAAAGAACTTGCTTCAGCAGACCAGAATTTCATGACCACCATATAATCACTTAGAATTAGGAGTAATGCACAGAATGACACTTACACATTGTCTATGTACAGATACCACTGACATACCTTTATTAATTGGTACATTTTATGCAAATTTCTGGCACACAGGCTGGCCAATCAGTAAGCCCCATCCCTAAATAATAGGGTGCCCCTTGCTTACTGGGAAAACCCTGTACCTCTATCTTGAACTCATCCTGTTGATTACATTTAGGTGGGCGACAGTATTACAGTGTAATCATATTTTAACCATGAGCAATATAAAATACATAACATTAACCATAAACAGGATAACGTATTCCCAGTCCAGGCCCAAGCCATTGTCCAAAAGTGTCCAGTCAGGCCCTAAGCATGACAACAGCCCCTTCCTTTGTCAATGCACCATCCTGCCTATTATCTCCATCAGATGATTGGCAGCATGCATCAATATCACTGTTGTGTTGTACCCTTCAAGGTAGTCCAGGGAAAATCCTCTCCTTCTAGGCCAGGGAGACCTCTTGACCTGCTCATTCTGGAACAGTACTCAGTCCCAGGTGTAAAATTGAGGACCACAAGTTTTCCTTTGTCAGGCCTGAACTTTCTCTTGAATTAACTGAGATGCAGGAGTTGCAAAGTGGGCTAGTGCCCTTCTCTAGTGTCATCCATGAGTAATGGGCAGTTCTGGCAAAAGCTGTTGAGGTTCAGTAGTCAACCCCCCTCCCAAAAAGCCTGGACAGTGGCCCCTCCCTTCAAGTGTTAAAAGTAAATCAACAGTGTTTTTGGGCAGCTGCAGGGGATTGAATGTAGGGAGGCCAGGTGACAAACCGCACACTGGGGTAATCCTGCCCCCCCCCCCAACCAAGCCAGTACAAACAGTTGGTGGAATTTACAACTGTCACTGGGCCTAGGGGACCACAAGTGGTTACCATTCCCAATTCAAGTGGTCGCAGGGGCCTAGCCAGTCCCAGTAACTGCTCATCACGGATAAGACCCAATTGAGTTTCAAACCCTAGCAACTGAGCTAGATTAAGGAGCCATTATTTTCAGGTTACCATGTGGTACTTCCCGAGCAACTAAAAGATGAACTCACTCATTATGATAGACCAGATTCTCTGGAAGGTGTGATATCCTTGGTTACCCAAATAGATCTATATCTCAGCAAACACAATAAAGAGAAAAAAAGTTTCAATCTTCAAATTCCCACCCCAGATCCAAATTCCTTCTGCTATTACCACCTTACCTCCTGAGGGAGGAACCTGAGGTAGAGCATAGTAGAAGATTTGCTGAAGTCTTGTCAAACCAAAGGAGAAAACCTGAGAACCTGTCCTACTCAACTGGGACCAAGAAAGGTCAAAAGTAATCCAGGGCAGCTAGGACAGGGTGGGACTGTAGGGCAACCTTCAGCTCCCAAAATACTTTCTTACATTTAGGGATCCATTGTACCAGCATCTTCTTTTTGTTGAGGTCTGTCAGTGGCTTTGACAAACATACTGTAAAGGGCTATAAAATGACTTTACTACCCTGCAGTACCCAGAGATGCCAACATCTGCCTCTTACTCACTGGGAGTGGGCCACTGCTCTTTTGAGGCTTCCTTGGCTGGCTCATTCTCTACTCTGTGACCTAGGTACTGCATCTCTCCCTAGCAAACTGGGGCTTGTTAAGGCGAATGATCATCCCTGCTTGCTGGATCCAACCCAAGACAGTGACTAGTTCCTGTCAAGCATGGCTAAATATGGCAATACCATCCAGGTACACATGGATGAATTATTAGACAAGTCCAGGTCCATACCCAGTCAGATGAAAAACAAGCCTTAGTGATGACTCACACCACCTCAAGCTGGTGACAAGTCGGTCAGGATAAGGGAAACTCGGGACAGCTCAACGGGGCAATCATGTCTGGTAGAATCCCATCCTCTGAATATTCCCCTTTTGCTAGGTATATGGCTATTACTTGGGGATCCTGACTCTGGTATGGCTTCAGCATGATTATGTGCATAGGCATCTGAATCTCCTGTTCTCATTCAGGGCTCCAAAATGGGTAATGTCAGATAGTTTACTGATGGTTTGGAAGAGACCCTCCCAAATCTCCCGGAGCTTGTTCTTGGGATTGGATACCAATATTAATATCAGCTGGCCTACTTGGAAATCCATAGTCCTAACTTTCTGATCATACCAGCACTTCTGCTTGCCTTAGGCTGCAAGTGGATGCTCTTTGGTTAGCCCAGTCAGTGTCTCCAGCTTATTTCTGAGTGATGCATATAGCAATGCATATAAGTTCCTCCCCCTGTTGGCCCCCTTCCCATATATGGCCCACTCACTCACCACTCACACAAGCGTTTAAAGGTGGAAATCTGGGTGGACTCTTCAGGGACCTATCTGTAAGAAAAATGCAGGACGAGGCTGATGTGACCCATGTAATGCAATTTAAGGGGCATCCCAAGAGAAAAAAGAGTAAGTTGCTTTGGCTGTGCTCTGAAGCATTTGGTTCCTCTAATTTTAGAAGAAAGTCTTGCATAATGCTCAAATAACAAGACCAGAGAGGCAGTATAGGTCCTCAGGTGCATTGTGGGATTTGTAGTCCCATAATGGTAGAGAGAAGTCTCACGTTAAGTAATAATGGTAATCCTTCTGAGGCAGTACAGTTTGAAGTTGAATTGAACACCATTGAACAGCTAAGATCTCTGAGCAACACCAGACCATTTCAAATTATAGATTAGAATAGTGCAGTTTTGGATTGCTGGATTATGTACAGTATATAAAGGTCGAATTATAAAAGAATATTAGTTTATTAGATGTACTATAGTTTTATTATATGATTCTTGTTAACATGTGGACATTTTGGTAATATCACCAGAGCCCTGAGGAAGTCAAACTAAGATGAAATTGGCCCTTTAAAAGTCCATGTGCCTGAATAATTGGTCTTTGGGACTAGTTTTCTGTTTTCACAAACAATGTTGGAGAAGATCAGAATTAACATCAGATGTTGAAACAAGCTGTTGCTTTATACCTGAAGACAAAGAAGAAGGACTTAAGGACTTTGGAATACTCTTTTTTTCTGTTGGTGGGGGGCAGCTAGAAGGAGGGTCAATTGTGGGAGAAGGGTGCTGTCAGGTCAAAATGTTCCATGGAGGCAGTGAGGTCTGTTAGATCCTCCAAAGCCAACAGAAATTGATCCCTCTACTCCCATGTAATGGTCCTCCTTCTCACATGACTGTACTGTAGATAATGAATAACCTGTTTATTTTCTAATTCACATATGCATAATTTCAGCCAGTGTTTGTATGTACAGTTTTTAAATGGGGATTGCATAATTAAGGATAACAAGACATTTTGATAATATGAATATAATTTAATTATGGTGTCATGGGTCTGGGTATTGAGCTATGTGAAACCATGGATTTTCTCATTATACAGATGTGGCTTGTTTTTTTTAAATATCATTAGTATCAGTATGATACATTTATCTGTTCATTTCAGGGCAATATGATTATTTATTCATGGTTATCGGCTACATTATATGTGTTATATTAATATAGCACCTGAGTTACACAGCAATTGCTTTGTTATGTAGACAAGTAGCACTGTTTTATGAACATGATTGATGATGGTGTTGTATGAGTAATGGTTTACATACTCCCTTGCTCTTGCAGCTCCCTCAACCATCTTCCTTCTAGTGTTAGGTGCAAGTGTAATGGGGAAATGAAACAGTGAAAGTAAAAACATAGAAGAAGATAACAGAAGTCAAGAGATATCTTCAGGAAAATAGGGTATCTCAAATTATCATGCCAAAGTGGGAGAAATAAAAGTTACCAGAAGCAGGTATCAGTAATACATATGCAATCTATATTGGAAGGATACACAACAGCATTTATTATTTCAATAGGTTGTCCAATTACCTGGAAACAGGCATCTTGGGGAGTGAAGTTAAATGGGCCACACAAAGCCTTGCTGTTAACAAAGGCAGCAGGAGTTGATGGAATCCCAAGTTAACTGTTCAAAATTATAGTTTACATTTTTAGGAATCTGAACTACCTACAACTTTTCTAAAATAACATAAGTTTAAACCCAAATTTGAGCAATTTTAGGTCAATCCCACAGAATATGTCTCAGTGTTCCTGTGGCACTCCAATCCCTGAAGCAATTGCCATACAAGGATGAGTTTGAGAGCTGTAATCTGGCTGGGGTGAGATACCATCTCATAATAGTTTTCTATTTAATAGATGTGGCCTGGTCATTTAAATAATTATAAAGGGTGAACATATTTTTTGTACCATTTGAATTGTAGATGCAATATTTTTCAAAAGAGATTTTACTAGCTGTCTTATTATCTCTTAAGATATGAGCTAGATTGTTAATCAAGTCCAGGTTGAGCCACTCGTTGAGCGGTAGGTGGTGTGTCTAAAGTCTATAGGAGACGAATGTTGGACTTCTAATAATATGTCTGCAGTGATAGTTATGTTTTGCTAATCTACCAAGATAACTTTTACCTACAAAGGATAACCAAATGAGTATGACACACTATGAGGAAGTCAATTTAGGTTAAGTTTGTTATGTAATCTTATCCACAGCACCGCACTAACTAAAAAAATATGTTCAATTTCCACCCATTTAGGGGAGGTTTGTTTAATAAACCACTTAGATAATTGTGCCAGTCTCCAAGCGTTGTAATACATTAATAATTAATAACGCTGTTGTCAGGCCACCTTTGTTTTTAGAGACGGTCATAGAGGCTCTATTTATCCTTGTTTTTATGTGATTCCAAATAAAGTGGGAGATTGTGCCTTGAAGGTTCAATATGTATTTTGTTTTAATCACTGTCAGGGTTGTTCTGATGAGATATAACCGTTTGCATTGTAGATTACATTAGCATGTCTAGGGATGTGAATATCCAGATACTTAATATGGTGTTGAGACCATTTAAAGGAGAAGTTTGCAGATGAAAAATGTTCTAATTGTATTGGGAGTGAGACATGTTGGGCCTCGCTATACTTGTGTTCACATTATTGCCTAAAATGCTACCAAATTGTTCCAATACCCTAAACAAATTAGGAAGGCTGGTTAATGGCTCTGTAATAGTAAGCAATATTTAATCTGCAAAAATACATAATTTTTATTTGTAATCTGCGATTTGGATTCCTTTGATGTTAAGACTCTCTTTTAAAGCTACAGCCAGAGGTTCAATGCAAATGGCAAAAAGCAATGAAGACAACAGATACCCCTGTCTCATCTCTCTGGAGATTTTGAATAACTGAGATCTAAAACACTGATAACAGATGTATTGCTTTGGAGCCCAATAGAGTGTCATAATGCTCCTCAGAAATCCATCACTCAGGCCCAACCTAAGCTTTGTAAATGTTCTCTCTCATTAAAGCATCATTGAGGAGAGCCAGGTTTTAAGGCCCATGTGGGGATATATCCCTTCAGGAGGAGATCACCTAAGGTGCCTAGGTCATGGTCTGACCCGGAGATGGGGTAAATTACTGCCAAGTTTGATATAAGATGCTGCTGAGTAAAATGTAATCAATGTGAGAGTGAGATGAATGCCTAGCTGAGTAAAAAGTATATTTTCCACCTTGGTTCATTCCCCTCCAAGCATCAAACAGGCAGTGATTCTTATGCAGTGACTTAATAGTTTTTATGGCTTACGGAACCGGGGGAGAATGGGCAGTCTCTTGATTGGATCTAAAACAGCATTCATGTCGCCAATCAAAATCAAAGTAAAGTGTTGCCAATCAATCAACAAGCCATAAATTCTGTGGCAGAAGACTTATTGCCCTGAGTTCAGCGCATACATGTTAAGTATCATCACCTTTCTCTTGTTATTAGTGCCATGCACCAATATATACCTCCCATCATTAGCTGTATGGGTTGATACTGTATATGTAAAAATATTAAGCAGCTTATGGATTAGTATTGAAGCACCTCTTTTTTTGTCGGTTGTGGTGGCATGAAACGTTTGGGTAAACTGTTCCCCCAGTATTTTGGACTATATTTTTTAAGTGGGTCTCCTGCACTAGGACAATATCTGCACCTAGACAGAGATACATATGAAGAGCAACCCCACTCTTTATTGGTTCATTCAAACCTTCTGCATTATGGAGGGCACCTTTAAGGTCCATGACTCATCGGATTCAGCGACAGGAAATCTGATCCATATGTGCCTGCCAGCCAATCAATTCTTGTGGGCAGTAAGCCAAGGGGAGGTACCTGTATGATGTAAGAAGGGTGTCAGAAGGAAATTAAAGGTGCAGGTGAGGAGATGAGTGGAAAACAATTCTGAGAAAACAAATGTAACAAATTCCAAAATAAGTTGTGCTGTTATACAATTGGCTAGCAGACTAACCTTGCTCCTAGGACATATTTTTGAAGAGCGAACAATAACAAGAATTTTGTAGAGGAGAGCAAAAGCTGTCCTCTTAATATATATGGTGAGCCGACCAGTATCACTGAAAATGGATACAAGGGCGGCTCGCCTCACTGTTTTCAAAATGACATAACCCCTTAGGGACATGTTTAATTACTAGTATACTAATATGAGTGACAGTTAAATTATTAGAGAACAGGAGAAAGAGAAGGTCAACATGTAATGTAGCAGACCGAATCAACATATAGTTCCACATATTTGGAAATATAAAGTCATCCAAGACCTTGTAGCTGTCCTGCACTTACGGAATGTTACGCCTGCAATTTAGAAGAAAAGGCATCTCTCAGTTTTTTTTTAAGTTTTGTGTTTAGATATTTTTTTTAAATAGGTGCCTGAAAAGGAGCGATTAGGTATAAGTCCAAATAGACACTCGGTTGGCTGCCATCCACTTCTGGAATCCCCGGCCTTTCTGTCTTCATGAACAGGTTTAGTTGAGGAGGAAAGGATCTTCAAAATCACATCTCTTGGTCTGTCTGTGGGATGGACCCCCTGAGCTCTGTGTAATCCTCATAATCCAATTCAGGCAGGAGGGATTTACAGAGATCATTCACGTATTGAGGAAGATCATGCACCGATTCTGGAAGGTAATGGATTCGGATACTTTGTCTCCTGAATCTATTTTCAAGATCTTCTTGTGTAGATTGAAAGTGGGATTGCGCCTCTTTTAATAAAGATATTTCCTCTTCTAGTTGGATGTGTACCCTCAGAAGATTGTTGTAATTGTCCTTTAATTCAATTACTTTAGAGTCCACTTCCTTAGTGATCTTCTGTACTTCAGCTATACAGGGAGTGCAGAATTATTAGGCAAGTTGTATTTTTGAGGATTAATTTTATTATTGAACAACAACCATGTTCTCAATGAACCCAAAAAACTCATTAATATCAAAGCTGAATATTTTTGGAAGTAGTTTTTAGTTTGTTTTTAGTTTTAGCTATTTTAGGGGGATATCTGTGTGTGCAGGTGACTATTACTGTGCATAATTATTAGGCAACTTAACAAAAAACAAATATATACCCATTTCAAATTTTTATTTTTACCAGTGAAACCAATATAACATCTCAACATTCACAAATATACATTTCTGACATTCAAAAACAAAACAAAAACTAATTAGTGACCAATATATCCACCTTTCTTTGCAAGGACACTCAAAAGCCTGCCATCCATGGATTCTGTCAGTGTTTTGATCTGTTCACCATCAACATTGCGTGTAGCAGCAACCACAGCCTCCCAGACACTGTTCAGAGAGGTGTACTGTTTTCCCTCCTTGTAAATCTCACATTTGATGATGGACCACAGGTTTTCAATGGGGTTCAGATCAGGTGAACAAGGAGGCCATGTCATTAGATTTTCTTCTTTTATACCCTTTCTTGCCAGCCACGCTGTGGAGTACTTGGACGCGTGTGATGGAGCAATGTCCTGCATGAAAATCATGTTTTTATTGAAGGATGCAGACTTCTTCCTGTACCACTGCTTGAAGAAGGTGTCTTCCAGGAACTGGCAGTAGGACTGGGAGTTGAGCTTGACTCCATCCTCAACCCGAAAAGGCCCCACAAGCTCATCTTTGATGATACCAGCCCAAACCAGTACTCCACCTTGCTGGCCTCTGAGTCGGACTGGAGCTCTCTGCCCTTTACCAATCCAGCCACGGGCCCATCCACCTGGCCCATCAAGACTCACTCTCATTTCATCAGTCCATAAAACCTTAGAAAAATCAGTCTTGAGATATTTCTTGGCCCAGTCTTGACGTTTCAGCTTGTGTGTCTTGTTCAGTGGTGGTCGTCTTTCAGCCTTTCTTACCTTGGCCATGTCTCTAAATATTGCACACCTTGTGCTTTTGGGCACTCCAGTGATGTTGCAGCTCTGAAATATGGCCAAACTGGTGGCAAGTGGCATCGTGGCAGCTGCACGCTTGACTTTTCTCAGTTCATGGACAGTTATTTTGCGCCTTGGTTTTTCCACACGCTTCTTGCGACCCTGTTGACTATTTTGAATGAAACGCTTGATTGTTCGATGATCACGCTTCAGAAGCTTTGCAATTTTAAGAGTGCTGCATCCCTCTGCAAGATATCTCACTATTTTTGACTTTTCTGAGCCTGTCAAGTCCTTCTTTTGACCCATGTTGCCAAAGGAAAGGAAGTTGCCTAATAATTATGCACACCTGATATAGGGTGTTGATGTCATTAGACCACACCCCTTCTCATTACAGAGATGCACATCACCTAATATGCTTAATTGGTAGTAGGCTTTCGAGCCTATACAGCTTGGAGTAAGACAGCATGCATAAAGAGGATGATGTGGTCAAAATACTCATTTGCCTAATAATTCTGCACTCCCTGTAATCTCCTACCTAAAGGAAGCAATTAGGTCTTTCAAGTCCTGTATATACAGTGCCTTGCAAAAGTATTCACCCCTCTTGTCTTTTTATCTATTTTGTTACATTACTGCCTTAAGTTCAATGTTTTGTTAATCTGAATTTTATGTGATGTAGCAGAACACAATAGTCTAAGTTGGTAAAGTGAAATGAGAATTTTTTTTTATATAGAAGTAGAAAACAGAAAATTGGCATGTGCATATTTATTCACCCCCTTTGTTATGAAGCCCATAAAAAGCTCTGGTGCAACCAATTACCTTCAGAAGTCACATAATTAGTGAAAAGATGTCCACCTGTGTGCAATCTAAGTGTCACAGGATCTGTCATTACATATACACACCTTTTTTGAAAGGCTGCAGAGGCTGCAACATCTAAGCAAGAGGCATCACTAGCCAAACACTGCCATGAAGTCCAAGGAACTCTCCAAACAAGTAAGGGACAATGTTGTTGAGAAGTAAAAGTCAGGGTTAGGTTATAAAAAAATATCCAAATCTTTGATGATCCCCAGGATCACCATAAAATCTATCATAACCAAATGGAAAGAACATGACTCAACAGCAAACCTGCCCAGAGACGGCCACCCACCGAAACTCACTCACCGGTCAAGGAGGACATTAATCAGAGAGGCAGCACAGATACCTAAAGTAACCCTGGAGGAGCTGCAGAGTTCCACAGCAGAGTCTGGAGTATCTGTACATAGGACAATAAGCCGTACGCTCCATAGAGTTGGGCTTTATGGCAGAGTTGCCAGAAGAAAGCCATTACTTTCAGCAAAAAACAAAATGGCACGTTTTGAGTTTGTGAAAATGCATGTGGGAGACTCCCAAAATGTATGGAGAAAGGTGCTCTGGTCTGATTCAACTAAAATTGAACTTTTCGGCCATCAAAGAAAATGCTATGTCTGGCGCAAACCCAACACATCACATCACCCAAAGAACACCCTCCCCACAGTGAAACATGGTGGTGGCAGCATCATGATGTGGGGATGTTTTTCAGCATTGGGAAACTGGTCAGAGTTGAGGGAAAGATGGATGGTGCTAAAAATAGAAATATTCTTGAGCAAAATCTGTACCACTCTGTGCGTGATTTGAGACTAGGACGGAGGTTCACCTTCCAGCAGGACAATGACCCCAAACACACTGATAAAGCAACACTTGAGTTGTTTAAGGGGAAACATGTAAATGTGTTGGAATGGCCTAATCAAAGCCCGGACCTCAATCCAATAGAAAATATGTGTCAGACTTAAAGATTACTGTTCACAAGCACAAACCATCCAACTTGGAGGAGCTGGGGCAGTTTTGCAAGGAGGAATGGGCAAAAATACTAGTGGTAAGATGTGGCAAGCTCATAGAGACTTATCCAAAGCAACTTGGAGCTGTGATTCCTGCAAAAAGTGGCTCAACAAAGTATTGACTTGGGTGAATTTACTTTTTCTGTTACTTTGTCCTATCTGTTGTTTGTTTCAAAATAAAAAAAGAAAAACAGCTTCAAATTTGTGAGCATGTTCTGTAAATTAAATGATGCAAATCCTCAAACAATCCATGCTAATTCCAGGTTGTGTGGCAACAAAAAGCGAAAAAATGCCAAGAGGGGTAAATACTTTTGCAAGGCACTGTAAGCCAAACTTTTATTTAATTAGGATGGGCAGACCAGATTTGAATTTTTGGTTCTTAATTGCTCATTGCACTGCGAGCCTTGCGAAGCGAAGTGAGCAGTTGAGGCATGCGGGACTTAGGCGGCGAGCAGTTTCACGCGACTGAGAGGGTCTCAACTGCAAGCCAAGCTCGTAACTATAAAAACCTGAAAAACAAACAAAATAATTTAAGAAGAATAATAACACACTCACAACACAGGGGGAGAGCCAGGAAGCCTGGGAGTGTGGTTGCAAGCGAATTTGAGCCATATTTGGGGTTTTTCGTCAATAAGCAAGGAAACAAATAGCTGATGAAAAACGGAAACATTCTGAAACTGGATCAAAGCCAGGCATGCAGGCCTTAGAAAATACACAACGGCAAATACAGTAACACACACCAACAATGCCAGGTACGCAGGACTTTCAAAATAAAACCAACGGCAGTTAGCGTGTAACACACAAACATTCAGCAGACACACATAGGAGAAATAAACTATTAATTCTAATACTTAAAAAAAATAAAAGGCATAATATATAAATGGCACTCCAGTGCACTTTTAAACAGCTCTAAACACAGCTGTCCCTTCCTTCCCCCTCTCTTGCTTTGCAAGTACTTTATGAAGTTGGGCCATTTGATTGCTAGCATTTGCATATATTGTATCTTTCAATACCAAACCAATGGGAATTTAATTGACTTAGATTCACATATTTGGTATTTTTTATAGTGATATTCTAATCCAATTTTAATAATTTAAATATAAGCAACATCTCTTAATACTCGGATTCAACTCTCTATTACCCTATTGAATCCCATTATAAATCATTCTCACAATATTAACACAAGTTTGATATGTATCGAAAACTGGCACTTAAGCATAAATATTTAGTTATAAGCTATTGAAAGGCAATTTCTTTTATTTCCAACCCATTTGAAAAACTTAATGCGCTGAATTTAACAAATGAAATTTAATTTGGCCCTGTAAGTGTATGCCCTTCTTTAGTTTGTCCTGCTTACTGAAGATAAGTATTTCTCTGTCTTACATTTGACAAAAAGGTGAGGTTGAGGAGGGAGGTTGAGAAGGGGGTTGAGGATGGGGGGTTGAGGAGGGAGGTTGAGGAGGGGGTTGAGGATGAGGAGGGGGGCTGAGGATGAGCAGGGGGCTGATGATGAGGAAGGGCCTGAGGATGAGGAGGGGGCCTGAGGATGAGGAGGGAGGCTGAGGATGAGGAGGGAGGTTGAGGATGAGGAGGGGGGTTGAGGAGGGAGGTTGAGGAGGGAGGTTGAGGAGGGAGGTTGAGGATGAGGAGGGAGGATGAGGAGGGGGGTTGAGAAGGGGGGTTGAGGATGGGGGGGTTGAGGTTGAGGAGGGGGTTGAGGATGGGGGGGTTGAGGTTGAGGAGGGAGGTTGAGGATGGGGGGGTTGAGGTTGAGGAGGGAGGTTGAGGAGGGAGGTTGAGGATGAGGAGGGAGGTTGAGGAGGGGGTTGAGGATGAGGAGGGGGGTTGAGGTTGAGGTGGGAGGTTGAGGAGGGGTTGAGGATGGGGGGTTGAGGTTGAGGCGGGATGTTGTGGTTGAGGAGGGAGGTTGAGGAGGGGGTTGAGGACGAGGAGGGGGGTTGAGGTTGAGGAGGGGGTTGAGGATGGGGGGGTTGAGGATGAAGATGGGGGTTGAAGAGGAGGGGTTGAGGATGAGGGGGTTGAGGAGGGAGGTTGAGGATGAGGAGGGATGATGAGGAGGGGGGTTGAGGATGAGGAGTGGGGTTGTGGAGGGAGGTTGAGAATGAGTAGGGGGGAAGAGACACAGGGAAGGGAGGGGGGAAAAGACAAAGGGAAGGGAAAGGGGGGAAGAGACACAGGGAAGGGAGAGGGGAGAAGAGACAAGGAAGAGAGAGAGGGGGACACAGAAGGCACAAAAGGGAGACAGGGGGCAGCACATTTCCCACCCTTGGCTTATACTCGAGTCACTCCTTTTACCCAGTAAAATAGGTGCCTCGGCTTATACTCGGGTCGGCTTATACTCGAGTATATACGGTAATTATATGCCAGTAGTTTTGATAACCTTTCATCAGATCAGACAGCCAAAAACAGAGCAAGGGAATCTCAGTCTTTAGGAAAAGAACATAGTCCTACCATCTATGTCTTAAGCAGAAGTTCTGTTTATTAACAGGGTACAGTATATTTATAGGAAAAATAAAATGGCAACTAAACACATTATCAAAAAATTAACTAAACAGTATTATATTAAATATGTGACTGTTTAGTAAACTGGATGTTTGCATCTCTCTACAGTAGGTAGACCTTCAGTGATAAACTGTTCCATTTGAAGCATGGTGTCAGCTCCACATAGGGCCTCGTAGATCTGTCTTTGCAAATAATTATTTGATTATACCTTCATAGACCAGGTCACACAGTATACCTTGAATTAAAACACAACTACTTATAAAACATTACATACAAATATGCAAGTGTAACATGAATATAATCACTATAGCAAGCTATTACCCAGTAAAACAACCACCTCTAAAGTACAGTGAATATACACAGAACTGATACCACCAGTATAGTGAGAGACTTTGCAAAGAGTGAATAGCAAATAGTGCTTTATAACAACAATGCTTACAAATTTGGTTTTGGAAATGGATGTGTGAATTGGAATTAATGATGGGTAATCTCACTACCTTTTTCTGATAATCTACCTTCTTCCCTGCATTTGGATCTTGTTTTTAACATTTACAATTAATTTCAGAATGGCCTGATATTTTACTTTATGGGAGTATTTTGCTCCTAACAAAATAATTGCTTTAACATTACAGAAGAAAACTAGAAAAACATAAAAATCCAAAGAATAATAATTTTTAAATACTAGCATGTGTGGACAAGAGGAAAAATGACCAAGTCAAAGAAAACCTTAGGCAAGATGACAACTTCAAGACTGGAGTTTGTACACAAGTGTGGTTTAAAACACAGAACTTTATGCTGAACTTTATGAAAAAGTTTCTCAAGGGAACACATTTTAGAAGTTATTCTATTAAGAAAAATGTCTTTGCTTTGTTAACATGTCTGCTATGATCTTTAAGCACTAAACATCTATTAGTGCCATGATTACAATAATTTATATTTTTTGTTACTTGAAATGTTTAATAGCTCCTGGGCATGCTTTTTAAAAACAAATAATCAAATTCATAGTTTTATGATGAAAACATATTATATTTATACAATAACAGAAACTATGCAATATTTATGCAGTGAAATCTTAATTTCAAAATAGCCACTCTTTGCAGTTTTATAACTTACTGGAATATCTGCAGTGCCAGCATAGGAAGTGACCTTGCCGATATACAGGCTATGCCAATAACAGACCGGAGAATGGAAAACTAGATGATTAAAATTTTGCTCACTGGGATAAAACTTGAAATGAATCATTTCATTTTCAAATGTTTCCTCAGGCTCCTGCAGGCATAATAAATTAGCCTCACACAAACAAGTACATAAAATTATAAAAGTAACTCTATAATAATATTTTAACAAACAAACACCTTCAAGGTCACATTCTTTCAAGAAACATATACACTTGAAAGAGGTGACTATTGTTATTACGATGGAGGTGTGTGTTGTATTCCTCATTTTTATATTCTAATCAAGATGGTAAGAATTGCCCAACTTTTTGGTACTTGTAAAAGAATTAAAAACGGTAATAGGAAATACTACTAATACTTGGTGCCAGTTATCTTTTTTAGGAATTCCTATTTATCCTTGCAGATGGCTTCTATTTCTGTAATATTCTTGTGCCCGTTTTGCATGCACAACAAGTTGCATTTCTACCCACAGCTTTTCAATTATGTTCAAATCGGCGGGCCAAACCAAAAGCTTCATTGATCACTTCTTCAATTGGGCTCGCCCATAACCTGGTTCTGACCCACCCAGAGATACATGATGGTTCTAGCAGAGAAAGAACCAGACCAGTAAATGGACCCTCAGAGCGACTACAAGAACTCCAGAATCAGCAGTCAGAGTAATAGAATTACCGGTTGTAACTCTTTCTTAGGTAGATGCAGAATTATTAACCCCTAAGATCAGGGTTATCCCTTCACTTAGTAATGAGCACACACTTAATTATGTATGGCCCAGGGGTGTAGGAGCGAGAATAATTGTGGGGGGGGGATACAGCTCCTCCATTTTTGGAAGGTTGTTAATACTGTATTTTTCATTGTTTTTATCCCCTGTATAGAGCTACGGAATATGTTGGCACGTTACAAATAAAAGTTAACAATAATAAAATAATAATTGTATACACAGGCTGTAAAATAGCTTATTTATACATACATCCAAACATAAAAAATCTGGGATTTGTTCCCCCCACCCCCCAGTTCCTACACCTATGATATGACCACCTGAGCATCTTTATTTGTTATCCATTCAACATTTTATACATTTTAGTCACCCTTGATCACCAAATCCCAGCCCTCAGTGACAGTATCAATTATTCAATCTGCACAATCCCTGATCCCAGCCATGTGACCTGCCTGTCAATCATTTGATATCTTCCTTTCTAACCACCCCTTGTGGTACTGGATCCTGAACAGCTTAATGGGACCTTCTGTACTGTGTAGGGGATTCACACTTTAGTTTATGCTAAGTTTCCCTGTCAGGAAACTAGCTGTCCAGGGGATCTTAATGGCTAATTAGAACTTCCTAACCCTTCCCAGAATTAAATATCCTTGCCTCCTCCAAGTCTGACTTCTGAAGTCTTCCAAAACCCTGTCAGCCTGTTACCCCATAATTTTTACATTATTCCCCAAGGATTCAGACAACATGCATCCAGCCATTTTGATGCCAAGCATGATATGGGGATTCTCATACTTAACAGTACATATATAAATCATCTATGTTATACTTATACTACAGGCAATATTAAACTACAGCATGCAATATTAAACTACACATTCCATCAATGCAACACTAATTATTAAATACATGCCTGCAGGGCATCGCTAACTCATACATCCAGGGGGTACCACCATTATGACTACCCTGCTCACAGGGAAATAACAGTCCAGATACAGTCCATACTGTATATTCATGCAATCCGTGCAATGTTTGTCCTGGAAGGGGCTCCATGTCCCACGAAACCCATGCCCACCCAGGGCACAGGCTGATTGAATCAACTTCCAGAGATCCCAGTGGTCCCTGGGCATCACATTCAGCTTGTGTTTCTTGAAGTAGTTTGAGGTGGATTTTGTTGATATTTAATGAAGTCCATTCTTTTCTCTACTGGTACATTTTTTTCTGTGTCACTAGCTGCCACACAATTCCAAGCATAATAGATCAAACCCATGACAAAGTATTCATTTATTCAAATACTCCAAACATATCTTAGTTGATTGTGATCAAATAATTAGATTTTTATTTCATAAGTCCACAGCACTTCCAAAATTGCTCTGGCTTATCTAGATGTTTTGCATATTTCAGGCTTTGCGTTTTGTGATGAGATTCAAGGTAAGGTTTCTTTCTGATTACTCTTACATGCATATCATGTTTACGCAAGCAACTCTGCACAGTGGAACAGTGCACCACCACTGCTTTGTCAGCCAAACATTCCTACAGGTCATTTTGAAAATTTGCTTTGACTTCCTGCCCGACTTACAAGAAGTTTTGTCTGAGAATTTGCACTTCCAAATCTTATCTTGATTTCCACAGTTCCCATAAACTGCCAACAAACAAACAGCTATTCTAAAAAATTACTTTGTCACATGGGTATCACTTGTAACAGATGCTAAGATGAAAATGAGAATGCACAGGCCAATACAGGCCATATTTTTGCAGGTGCCAATTGGAGATGTATAACTTTCAAAACTGGATTGTAGCAGCACCTAAATGAATTGATGCATTAGTAAAACGATTATGTGTTGTGCAGAGAGTAACAACTGATATATTCATAGTGAGGCCACAGCAAAGGAACCATCAACCTATCCTTTAAGGGATATGTAAGTTTCCTGGATTATGCATCTAATAGGGGAGAATTAATAGTATATAAAAAAAAATGCATGAAAAAAATACCAAAATAAACGTATAAACACTTACCTTGAAGTTAGCAAAATCTATTGTAATTTCTTACCGTTTAAATCGTAAAAACCCCCACCATAATTTGTTTTGGCCAATCCGATTAGATTAAAATTTTTAGACATAGCGCTATGTTAGTTGCTATGTCAACACCACACAGCATATACAGGAAGCAGGGATGAGTCGTGACTGGGAGGCTGACAACACTGCTCTACAATTGGCTGAGCAAGCAAGAGCAGGTAAATAGTTGGTTAATATTGCTCCCCGGATGCTATATGCTGATTGGGTGTGGATCAGGAAGTTGGGGGTGTCAACACAATCATTACATATTAATAAAAATAAAAGTTTTATGAGATGTGCTGTATATACAGGCTTCTTTTTGCCTATAGAGTGCAGAAATGTATTAATCCAGCAAATTTGGATATCCCTTTAACTACTGTCTATACAGGGCCCTTGGAAAATATACTAAAATCTGCCTATGTCTGTGGGTGTTTTCTATGAACTAATAGATGATGATAAATGATTTTCTAGCCAAAAAACAGATGGCACTAAACACTAATATATGAGGAAAGATTTGGTTTGAATTGTATAGCTTTCTTTAAAAATTGTAATAAGATAAACAAAATAGTGAAACACAATGGAACACAGGGCAACCGTTTTCAATATTCCATGTTTCTTGGAAATTTTCTAATATCCTACCTAGATTAAGTATGCCAAACCATTACAATGTGCTACCCAAATTAGCATCAGTTTTGGGCAAAACAGACAAAACTTTCAAACTTACATAGCTAACAGGCTACCGAAAATGTGTTTATGCATAAAATCCAGGGCTGCATTAACTTTTAAAAGGATGCTGAATAGGGGTTTTAACCTTTTCAGCATCTGATTTTCATGTAAAAAAATTTTTTGCATTGTTTAACACATGCTCCTTTTAATGTATCATAAATCTTTGGAAGTTCAATGCCCCTTTAAAAATCCATTGTGCAACACTTCTGGTTTAAACATAGACCACAATTTGTTTGCATGATATTGAAGCTTTTATTCAGATGCTTATTATATATGCATGAACTCTAAATATTGCACTGACTGATTTTAAATATTTATAGATATAATGAATTCTTATTTGCTAAATTATATAAGGAAGCTACATACAAAATGCAATAACTGTAATACGGATCAAACAAAAATTAAAATACATCAGAGCAAGACCTTGTCAGGCACCAGTATGATTTGGATAAAATGAAGTGTGACCAAGTTAATTGTGAATGCAGCAAAAGATGAGTCATATATTCAAGGCCAGGAAGTGATGGAAAAGGAGCAGAATAATTTACAATGTCAGAAGCTGCAGTCAGGTCAGCAGTGAAATCCAGAATCAAGACACTGAAGAATGTATGGCTGTACTCTATTTAAGTGAATTATTTTAGGTCAGAACACATGGGGCCTCATTCTATTATCGGCCGCAGCCGCTGCGGGGCCGCAAGGACCGGCCGCAAGCTATTCTGCTATTCTATTCCCTTACGGCCGTAGGCTCCGGCAGGCTTGCGGCCGGTGCCTTGCTATCTCTTGCGGCCGATCGCGCCGGAGGAAAGCCTTTGATCTAAAACGGCCGCAAGAGATTTGCAATTCAATTGCTCCGGGAAACCTCTCTGCAAGGCTAAAAACGAGCCGCAGTTACTTGCAGGAAAAAGGTCTCGCTAGCACCAATTAAGCACATAAAATAGCTCAAATAAAGCCATCCTGCACTTTGAGAAGACTATAAAGGGATTTTAGGTGTTAGAAAAAATAGCACATAATCATCCTGTACTCAAACCCGTAAAATATTTCATTTTTAATATCCGTAAAATATACATGTAAAAAGTCCAGAGTGCTTGGAGCACCTCAGACACGCCCACGCCGCAGCCGGCAAATAAACAGTTAATTTGAATTCGGGTTTGGGCAGATGTGCAAGCTTGAGAGTGGGTTCCTTTTATTCCTCATGTCCCCCAATATGATCCCTAGCATTTACAGAGCTGTACAGTGCAGGCTTGAATTTATTTTTGACTTTTTATATTTCACAGATTACGGCCGGTTCCAAGATATGCGGCCGGCCGTAAAAGGAGATCCTTGCGGGGCCGTATAATAGAATCGCGAGTAAACTGAACCCCCGCAAGGAATCGCAGCCTTACGGCCGATTTACGGCCGATAATAGAATGAGGCCCATGGAAAGTAATAGATGTGGAGCCATAGAAAAAGAATAAAGATTGCATGTAAAAACACCTCTGGCACTGAATGACTAGAACTTATTAAGCTTTAAGGGTCTAGCTGAATTTGGCTTGATAAAAACAATAATTTTATTTAGGTTACATCAAAAAGATATTTAATAAACACTGGCAAATATTGCTAGACGATAAAGATATCAGACCATATATAAAAGACCATGCACAAATAACAAGCAGGAGATCAACAAATCTCAAAGATATGTTGGCCAAAAGTCATTTAGAAGTCACAAAATAGACCACTTGGCTTCAATATTTAAAAGCATGCTACAAATGTCAATCCTGTAAGGCCTGCCAATTCATTAGACCTGTCAAGATCTTTACCTCTCTAGATAAGAAACAAACCTACTCAGTGAAATATTTAATCACTTGCAAAATGGAAAGGGTTATTTATTTGATATCCTGTAAATGTGGAGAGAGGTACATAGGTAAAACCTACAGAGAATTCAGAAGAAGAGTACAATACATGTAAACACCAAACATAATGGAAATGTGGGAGTCCTTTCATTTATGGCAATTGATCATATTGAAAAAACTATCAGAAGAGGTAATATTGATAGAGAACTGCTAAAAAAAGAAGCAAAATGGATCTATCTTCTTTGCACTAAAAAACCTCAAGGCCTAAATGAAGGCTTTACATTTACCCCCTTTATATAAAATGCTTCAAATAAAAGAAGTGAATCTGTTTTATTTTCAAAATTATGTAATTGTAAATATACTTACTAGTGGGCAAGATGTGATGATATATTAGCATCCCTATATGATATATATCGTAGCACTTTGGCAATGAGCGACGCAGGCGCTCATTGCAGGCGAGCCTCGCGCAGCGAGGCGAGACGTTCAATCGTAGCACTTTGGTCGTAGCACTTTGGCAATGAGCGCCACAGGCGCTCATTGCAGGCGAGCCTCGCGTAGCGAGGCAAGCCTTTAAACCGTACCACTTAGAAAAAAAATACGAGATGAAAAAAAATACGAGATTTAGCGGCGGAACCAAAACAATAAAAAAAAACACTAAATACACACTAAAAAAAAAAAAAAAAATGGTCACTTACAGCATGGGGAACCAGGCAGGACGTCTGGAAGTGAGTTGGAACTCCAATTTACATCGATTTAGCCGAGTTCCAAAAATCAAAAATCGGCTAAGCGAGAAAAAAATGGCCGCTGAAAAAAATTAAAACGAGGCTATACTACTACGAACTGTGTAAAACACAGCCACAGACGTATGTGTTTGAAAAACAATGAGATAAAGGATGCGGATTAACCGCGCAATGAGTCAAAAGACAGTAGCGAGTACATTTTACGAAACGCAATTACAGATTTACGCATTAACACAGATTTAACGCCTTTGTCTTGCGCAACATCGGATTTCCTGCTTAAACCAACGCATTTGATGAAATATAAGTTAAATGTTACAAAAATAAAAAGGTAAAAAAAAAAATGTGTATTTATTTTAAGAAAAAAAAAAAGTGACAAATGGAGTCATGTTGTGTGGCAAACAAATTTCACCACATTTAATTTTCATTGACCGTCATTTGACCGTTTGACGATATTTACTGTTAAACTATAGTACTTTAGCGGGCTTAGCGATGAGCGCCGCAGGCGTTCATCGCCCGGCGAGCCTCGCACAGCGAGGCGAGCCGTTAAACCGTAGTACTTTGGCAATGAGCGCAGCATGAAAAAATGGCAGACGAACAAAACGAAAACGAGGCTACAGCACTATAACAACGGAAAACACGTACCGATAATCTGCTAAGACGCATACCACACATTACCCACCATTAAACGGCCGACGGATCATCCGCTAAGACGCATACCACACATTATCCGCCATTTTAGGATAATGTGGAAGTACACAGCTACGTTAACGGTTTCAGCTCGCGCACGCACACTATTACACTGCACACGTTCATCACGCTTACACAGCACCTCCACACCACTAATGCTGCAGCAACATCAACACAGATTGCCAGCTCTTCAACACAATGCATAAAAATATGTATATTAATGTATTAATTTGAATTCTATATTTCAGTACTACACACAAAACAACATTAGCAATAACAATTCCATATGTATATTAATAACTAAACAACTTTAAAAACATACACATCTCATTGCCGTCATTTTTTGACGGGCAATACGCTAGTCCATTTATAATATGTTATGTATGATTCCATTTAATCTATGACTATGGATAAGTATAAAGGAATGCCAGATCAACATGACGGTGACCCCTGAAGAAACCTAGAAACGTGCGTCGGGTCAGACGCAGGTACGTGCACGCATGTTGATGACGTCATCGCTAGGCGTCTAGACAGCGTGGCACGTTAAGATACAGTCTCTCATATTAAATTATTTTTTTATAAATTAATAATTTTCAAATCCCATGAGTTTTTCACTCTAATAATGGTATACCATAATTCTTATGAAGTAATGTTGGAAATAAAGTAGATATATTCTTTTTCCATTTATTAGGTACTTGTACCTCACAACAACGAATAAAACATTAAAAACCAGGATGGGAAGGCTTTGTTTTTATTGCACCCTTCCTATCCTTTTTTTAATGTTTTATTCGTCGTTGTGAGGTACAAGTATCTAATAAATGGAAAAAGAATACAGTATATCTACAGTCTCTCATATCAAAAGATACTAGATAATCTTACTACAACAATACTAAGAGCTATGGGCCCTATTAAATTCCAGCCTCGTAAATAAGAGGCTTCTACTTAAGCCCTACGTACTGCAAAGTTTCTCTAAGTTCCAATGCTATTAAATTAGCCCTGCTGCGAGCAACGTATGAGCTACGCAGCAGGGCCGTACGTATCTACACTGCGTAAATGTACATGAGGAGTGACAGCCTGCGAGATGATATCGCAGGCTCCCACTCCTCATCAATTGCTGCGGGGGTCCTAAAAGGGACCTCCGCGGCAGTCCCCCACATAAGCCCTGCCGTGGGGGTACTCTGAATACCCCCCCCCCCCCCGGCACCTAAAATTAACACCCCCCTCAATGTGGGGGTCCCCGTCGGGACCCCCGAAGTGTCCTCACATGAACACCTTGCTGCAGGGGTCCATAGGAACCCCCGCAGCCCCCACACATTAACCCCTTGCAGCGGGGGTCCTCGATCGGCACCGATCAGGCCCCCCGCTGCATTTAAAACTTTTAAATTCCGCGCCGCGGCTCCTTAAAGGGGCCGTGGCAAACTATTACCCAATCCCGGCCGCGGCACTTAAAATTAACCCCCCTCTATGCTGGGGGTCCCCATCGGGACCCCCGAAGTGTCCCCACATAAACCCATTGCAGAGGGGGTCCCCGATCTGCATAGATCAGGCCCCCCGCTGCATTTAAAACTTTTAAATTCCCCGCCGCGGCTCCTTAAAGGGGCTGCGGCAAACTATTACCCAATCCCGGCCGCAGCACTTAAAATTAACCCCCCTCTATGCTGGGGGTCCCCATATAAACCCCCTGCAGCGGGGGGCCCCGATCGGCACCGATCGTGACCCTGCTGCAATTCAATTTTAAATTTCCCGCCTCGCGGGTCCTCAAAGGACCGTAAAGGTCCTGAAAGGACTCGCACTAAAAATATTAACCCCAGGCAACTATAATTACCCCATTAACTCATGGTGGTCAATACAGACCACCATAAGGCCTAAATTAACCCATTAACTCATGATGGTCAATACAGACCACCGTAAGGCCTAAATTAACCCATTAACTCATGATGGTCAATACAGACCACCGTAAGGCCTAAATTAACCCATTAACTCATGGTGGTCAATACAGACCACCGTAAGGCCTAAATTAACCCATTAACTCATGGTGGTCAATACAGACCACCGTAAGGCCTAAATTAACCCATTAACTCATGGTGGTCAATACAGACCACCGTAAGGCCTAAATTAACCCATTAACTCATGGTGGTCAATACAGACCACCGTAAGGCCTAAATTAACCCATTAACTCATGATGGTCAATACAGACCACCGTAAGGCCTAAATTAACCCATTAACTCATGGTGGTCAATACAGACCACCGTAAGGCCTAAATTAACCCATTAACTCACGGTGGTCAATACAGACCACCGTAAGGCCTAAATTAACCCATTAACTCATGGTGGTCAATACAGACCACCGTAAGGCCTAAATTAACCCATTAACTCATGGTGGTCAATACAGACCACCGTAAGGCCTAAATTAACCCATTAACTCATGGTGATCAATACAGACCACCGTAAGGCCTAAATTAACCCATTAACTCATGGTGGTCAATACAGACCACCGTAAGGCCTAAATTAACCCATTAACTCATGGTGGTCAATACAGACCACCATAAGGCCTAAATTAACCCATTAACTCATGGTGGTCAATACAGACCACCATAAGGCTCTATTTAACCCCATCAGTCCCATAAGGGCCTGTTACAACCCAACATTAACCACATAAGTGCCATGATGGTCCTCAAGGACCATCATGACACTAACTACAAACACTACACTATAACCCCCAATAAACCATTTAATCTAAACTAACCCCCCTCTACACTAATCTATTAACACTTACACTACCTACCTACACTACCTAACCCCTAATAAACCTCCCCAACACTCTAATTACAAAAAACAAAAAAACTACAGTACAGAAAACAAAAAACCTACAGTACAGAAAAAAACAAAACAAATTACAACCCCACCCCCCACTACAGAAAACAAAAAAATACATTACAACCCCACCCCCTACTACATAAAATAAAAAAATTACACACCTGAAAAGGAAAGACAGATAAACACAATACAATACGTACATATAATACATATAATACATTACATACAATACATGACATTACATATAATATATTAAATATAATATATTACATATAATATATTACATATAATATATTAAATATAATACATTACATACATTACATACAATACATGACATTACATACATTACATATAATATATTACATATAATATATTATATGTAATATATTAAATATAATACATTACATACATTACATAAAATACATGACATTACATACATTACATATAATATATTACATATAATATATTACATATAATATATTAAATATTATATATTACATATAATATATTACATATAATATATTACATATAGTCCAAATCAAATACCCCCTATCTATCTAACATACAATCTATTTAATTTAAAAAAAATCCTAACTATATCAAATACATCCCCCTATCTATCTAATATACAAAAAATACTAACTACATACACAGACCCTAATTCTAAAATAAAATAAAATAATTACAGTCCTAACTACATACACAGACCCTTATTCTAAAATAAAATAAAATAATTACAGTCCTAACTACACAGACCCTAATTCTAAGCTACAATCAATAAATTAAGACCACTTACCTTTAAGATGTTGCTTCAGATCACTAACCTATGGGTCAAACAAAAAAAAAAATTAGTACAAAACATTAACATTTAATAAATAAACATTATATACATTCTAAATATTCAACTCAACTTTACAGCTGTCAGCCAATCAAAAGTCGTCAATGTAGGAGCCAATCAGGATGCGCAGATGTCTTCTACCAATCACTCCGTGGGGGTGTATCCCATAGTGATTGGCTGAAGGCATCTGAGCGTTGTGATTGGTTCCCAGAAAGATAGACAAGTGTTTTAGCCAATCAGGGTGGGATATTGGGGTGTATCCCATCCTGATTGGCTCACACATTAACGACTTTTGATTGGCTGAAATTGATAGACAGCTTTTTCAGCCAATCACAAGCCGCCAATGCCAATTTCCTCCCGGAAACGACTCCGGGAGGTTCAGTAGCGTCGGGGAGGTCTGCCAGTGCAGACCTCCGTTAGTTTTTTTTTTTTGTTTTTTTTAGAGCGCGGATGGTTCCGCGGCCCAGCCGGAGCTGAAGGAGAGAAGGCCGGGGACATCGCGGGGAGGTAAGTTAAATGTATATTTAGATGTTTATTTGTGTATTTTATTTATTGTTTATATATTGTATTAATGTATTCATGTATTGTGTTTTTTTTTTAACAGGGCCGCGCCGGAAGAGCTAAACAGTGACGGGACATGCTGTAAAGTTGAGTTGAATATTTAGAATGTATATAATGTTTATTTATTGGATGTTAATGTTTTGTACTAATTTTTTTTTTTGTTTGACCCATAGGTTAGTGATCTGAAGCAACATCTTAAAGGTAAGTGGTCTTAATTTATTGATTGTAGCTTAGAATTAGGGTCTGTGTAGTTAGGACTGTAATTATTTTATTTTATTTTAGAATAAGGGTCTGTGTATGTAGTTAGGACTGTAATTATTTTATTTTATTTTAGAATTAGGGTCTGTGTATGTAGTTAGGATTTTTTGTATATTAGATAGATAGGGGGATGTATTTGATATAGTTAGGATTTTTTTAAAATTAAATAGATTGTATGTTAGATAGATAGGGGGTATTTGATTTGGACTATATGTAATATATTATATGTAATATATTATATGTAATATATTATATTTAATATATTATATGTAATATATTATATGTAATATATTATATGTAATGTATGTAATGTCATGTATTGTATGTAATGTATGTAATGTATTATATTTAATATATTATATGTAATATATTATATGTAATATATTATATGTAATGTATGTAATGTCATGTATTGTATGTAATGTATGTAATGTATTATATTTAATATATTATATGTAATATATTATATGTAATATATTATATTTAATATATTATATGTAATGTCATGTATTGTATGTAATGTATTATATGTATTATATGTATGTATTGTATTGTGTTTATCTGTCTTTCCTTTTCAGGTGTGTAATTTTTTTATTTTATGTAGTGGGGGGTGGGGTTGTAATGTATTTTTTTGTTTTCTGTAGTGGGGGGTGGGGTTGTAATTTGTTTTGTTTTTTTCTGTACTGTAGGTTTTTTGTTTTCTGTACTGTAGGTTTTTTGTTTTTTGTAATTAGAGTGTTGGGGAGGTTTATTAGGGGTTAGGTAGTGTAGGTAGGTAGTGTAAGTGTTAATAGATTAGTGTAGAGGGGGGTTAGTTTAGATTAAATGGTTTATTGGGGGTTATAGTGTAGTGTTTGTAGTTAGTGTCATGATGGTCCTTGAGGACCATCATGGCACTTATGTGGTTAATGTTGGGTTGTAACAGGCCCATAATGGTAATAATATACCCTTATGGGACTGATGGGGTTAAATAGAGCCTTATGGTGGTCTGTATTGACCACCATGAGTTAATGGGTTATTTTGGCCTTATGGTGGTCTGTATTGACCACCATGAGTTAATGGGTTAATTTAGGCCTTATGGTGGTCTGTATTGACCACCATGAGTTAATGGGTTAATTTAGGCCTTATGGTGGTCTGTATTGACCACCATGAGTTAATGGGTTAATTTAGGCCTTATGGTGGTCTGTATTGACCACCATGAGTTAATGGGTTAATTTAGGCTTTATGGTGGTCTGTATTGACCACCATGAGTTAATGGGTTAATTTAGGCCTTATGGTGGTCTGTATTGACCATCATGAGTTAATGGGTTAATTTAGGCCTTATGGTGGTCTGTATTGACCATCATGAGTTAATGGGTTAATTTAGGCCTTATGGTGGTCTGTATTGACCATCATGAGTTAATGGGGTAATTATAGTTGCCTGGGGTTAATATTTTTAGTGCGAGTCCTTTCAGGACCTTTACGGTCCTTTGAGGACCCGCGAGGCGGGAAATTTAAAATTGAATTGCAGCAGGGTCACGATTGGTGCCGATCAGGGACCCCCGCTGCAGGGGGTTTATGTGGGGACACTTCGGGGGTCCCGATGGGGACCCCCAGCATAGAGGGGGGTTAATTTTAAGTGCCGCGGCCGGGATTGGGTAATAGTGTGCCGCGGCCCCTTTAAGGAGCCGCGGCGGGGAATTTAAAAGTTTTAAATGCAGCGGGGGGCCTGATCTATGCAGATCGGGGACCCCCCCTGCAATGGGTTTATGTGGGGACACTTCGGGGGTCCCGATGGGGACCCCCAGCATAGAGGGGGGTTAATTTTAAGTGCCGCGGCCGGGATTGGGTAATAGTGTGCCGCTGCCCCTTTAAGGAGCCGCGGCGGGGAATTTAAAAGTTTTAAATGCAGCGGGGGGCCTGATCTATGCAGATCGGGGACCCCCCCTGCAATGGGTTTATGTGGGGACACTTCGGGGGTCCCGATGGGGACCCCCAGCATAGAGGGGGGTTAATTTTAAGTGCCGCGGCCGGGATTGGGTAATAGTGTGCCGCTGCCCCTTTAAGGAGCCGCGGCGGGGAATTTAAAAGTTTTAAATGCAGCGGGGGGCCTGATCTATGCAGATCGGGGACCCCCCCTGCAATGGGTTTATGTGGGGACACTTCGGGGGTCCCGATGGGGACCCCCAGCATAGAGGGGGGTTAATTTTAAGTGCCGCGGCCGGGATTGGGTAATAGTTTGCCGCGGCCCCTTTAAGGAGCCGCGGCGGGGAATTTAAAAGTTTTAAATGCAGCGGGGGGCCTGATCTATGCAGATCGGGGACCCCCGCTCCAAGAGGTTAATGTGGGGGTGCTGCAGGGGTCCTGATAGAGACCCCTGCAGCATGGGGATGTGTATAGGGTGCAGGGGGGAGCCTCACACTGCTGTCTCGGGCTGTTCCGAGGCAGCACTTAGAGGCTTTCGGATCCCTTGCGTGGACTTTTTGTCCACGTAGGGATTCTTACGATATGCGAGACTCGTGCATAGATTTAAGGCTACGTAGCTCTCTCGGAGCCTATTCTCGGCCATTTTCTCGCAGTCATATCGCAAAGCAGGCTGCGAGAGATTCGGTTCTCGCAAACAGCAGGAAAACTGCCTTTTGCGAGCACCGAGAGAACTACGAGGGAGAATTTAATAGGGCCCTATATCTTTCAACAAGAACTAATGGGGCATTTAAGCCCCATGGAATAATGAATTTAATAGGGGATTTTGAATTATTAGATACTAAGTTAAAGTAATGTAAATACAATAGCAAAAACGCTAATATTATCACATCGCACTTTGCACCTTGAATCAGCTAGTGGTCTGATTCTGTTTAGGAAGCACTATTATTATTTATGCACTAAAAGCACTTTATGGATAGCCTTTTATGTATAGTATTTGCATCATTATAGAATCAGCATTTACTCTGGTTCCTTATATATATATATATATATATATATATATATATATGACTACTAGCACCATATATATTAGCACCTTTTTGTTCAACTCACTATAACCAGGCAATATTAGTCAATTCCTGCATCTGATAATATTTGAATATATTTTAATATATTTATTTAATAAAAGTGAAGTTTTAATGTTTGTCAAATAGGGATTTCTTGTATATTTTGTGTTTCTTTTCTCCCTAGTAGCACCCTATAGAGTAATACTTGTCTTAACCTGAGCCACCTCTTCTTTGTGTTAGTAGTTTTCTATAATCCAAAATTTTGGTATTTTGAAAAATTATTAAACTTTAATAGGGAAGTCTAGAAAGCATTCAGTCACACTACTGTTGCAAAGACATTTTAATACAATTGCTACATGTTGCATTTTTGTACACCATGTGGTAGCTTCTGTCTTTTAATATTGTATCTGCAAGTTAAAGGTATTTATGAGAGTTATAATAAAGCTGTGTTTGTACAAAAATCTACTTATGATTGACTTGTAGAAAAATCTGTACAATGTTGTCATGCTTGCAAGATTAATTTCTATTATGAAAACTTGTATATCTCTTATATGTCTATATTTTATTCTTTACAGTAGATTAAAGCATATGTTTCATTTTTGATTGTAGATGTAAATGACAATTGGAATTTATTATGGCAAAATTATATGACAATTAATACAGCTGAAAACCAAACTTAGCAAAAAGTTTCAAACTCATTCTGTATGTTATTACCTATAGACAGTTATTAATTTCCTCTGAAAGATTTGCTGGCTCCAATCGGATAAATTGTAAGTGTATTGTATATGCATTTTCTCAGTGATATATGAAGAGGTCATACTCTGGTCAGGGGTTGGAAAAATCTTATGGTTACACAGCACTGCAGAATATGTTGGCGTGTTACAAATAAATGATAATATAAAAAATGATAATAAATGGTCTGTACAATTATGCCTATGCATTGGAATGCGATTGTCTCAGGTTACATAAGTTCTCCACTTGGGAAGGCTCCTTTGATCCAGTTGTATATGGATATGTCTGGAGAGCAGTGAGAATGGAAAATGATCCTCCTAATGGATTTTTTTTAGGGACGTGTAACCTGAAAGGATCAATGAAGGAAGTGAATTCAGTTTAGGGATGGGTCTGGTGCTAAGAAACTATATATATGGCAGACATATACTATACTAACCACTTGCCCATCAAAAACGATGGTAAAAAAAATGTGAAGCCTGTCAATGCTGCGCTCATGCGCCTTCTGTGTTCATTGCGAGCCTTTCCCCCGTCTACTTTACAGGCCTTGCGATGAGCACCTTCGGCACTCACTACGAGCCTTTCCCCCCTCTACTTTACCAGCCTCGCAATGAGCGCCTCTCTCCCTTCTCCCTGCGATGAGCACCTTCAGGGCTAAGCCCGGGCCTGGCAATGCTTTTGTTTGTCACACAACGCAAGGCTCTCCCCCCTTCTAACTTGCAGGCCTCACAATTAGCACCTTTGGCTTTAATTGCAAGCATTTCCCCCCTCTACTTTACAGGCCTTGTGATGAGCACCTTCACCCTCTCACAGCTTCTAAAACATTTGCAGGCTTGGTGGCGGTTAAACCTGTAACTTTTTTTCAAGCCATCAAAGCTTCAATCATAAATCGCTATTGCTCCAAGCCTTGCGGGCTTGAAAAAAATGTACGGGTTTAATGCCACCATTTTTTTTCAAGGTCGTAACTGAGCAGCTGTTGGGAGGCCACCAAAACACGCCAATTGAACAGCAAATTAGCTTACAACCTCGCTAATGGACTCCCATCAAACATTTCATTATTTTTTATATACATGAATATCATAACAATGTTCCACAATTTGAATAATTCAGTGAACTTGTGGAAATTAGAGATGTCGCGGACAGTTCGACGCGGACTATTCGCGGCGATTTTGGCATGTTCGCGTTCGCAGCGGACGGCCAACACATGTGCTTTTCGGTTCGCCCCCTATACTTTATCATTGAGGAAACTTTGATCCTGCACCTAACAGTCAGCAGACACATTCCAGCCAATCAGCAGCATACACTCCCTTCCAGAGCCTTCCATCTGAAGGACAGCATACATTTTAGAATCATTCTGAAGCTGCATTCATTGTGAGAGGACAGATAGTGTAGCTGCTGGAGATTTAATAGGGAAAAAGATAGCCAGGCTGTGTATTTAGCTTCCATTACCGACCTGAAGGACTCATCTGATATCTGCTGCAAGGACAGCAACCCAAAAAGCCCTTTTTAGGGCTAGAACATCATTTATTTTATTTTATAATTGTTTTCTGCGTAATCTAATTGCATATGCCTGCCTGCCTGCCAGCGTGTGTGTGTGACAGGCTAACACCTAACAGCTTATATTGTGCTTTTTTTCACTACTCATACCTGGTGGTGTACCATACATTGAAAACAACCATTTTTTTCCTGTAATCTAATTTCAGTTGCCTGCCTGTGTCAGGCTCTCAGCTTATATTGTGCTCAGTGAAATAAAACAACACTTTTTTGACTGTAATAGATCGAATAGCAATTGCCTGCCTACAGGCGTGTGTGTGAAGCCTATTGTATCTAATCTGCCAAATTTTGCCAGTGCACAGTGATACGTCATATCTGGTGCAACCGTAGTGTACAGTGACATAAAAGAACCCTTTTTTCACTGTAATCGATTGAATATCAGTTGCCTGCCTACAGGCGTGTGTGTGAGGCCTACAGCGCCTACTCTGCCAACTTTTGCCAGTGCACAGTGACACACATATCTGGTGCAACCTAGTGTACAGGTCTTATGATGATGATGTTGTACCCGGTGCTGCTTCCTTTGTTGAGTTGTCAGATACAAGTGAAGCGGTTGATGATGACGATGCGTCCGTGGATGTCACGTGTGTGCCCGCTATAAGAGAAGAAGAACAGGAGGAAAGTTCAGATGGGGAGACAGAGAGGAGGAGGAGACGAGATGGAAGCAGGGGGAGGTTGTTTCAAGTAGCTAGTGGCACAGTCAGACAGCATGCATCGGCACCCGGGGTCAGCCAGACAGCACGCCAGTCAACGCATGCTGTTGCCACCACCAGAATGCCGTCATTGCAGAGCTCAGCAGTGTGGCAATTTTTTGGTGTGTCTGCCTGTGACAACAGCGATGCCATTTGCAACCTGTGCAAAAAGAAACTGAGTCGTGGGAAGTCCAACACCCACCTAGGTACAACTTCTTTGCGAAGGCACATGATGTCACATCACAAATGCCTATGGGATCAACACATGAGTAAAAGCAGCACACAAAGTCAAAGCCGCTATCCTCCTCCTGGTCCAGCATCTTCAGCCACGTCAACCACTGCTGACCTGCTTGCCCCTCTCAACCATCCGCCACTCCGTGTCTCGCCCTGAGTAGTCCCAGCTCATCTACACACAGTCAGGTGTCTGTCAAGGACATGTTTGAGCGTAAGAAGCCAATGTCACAAAGTCAACCCCTTGCCCCGCAACTGACAGCTGGCTTGTCTGAACTCTTAGCCCGCCAGCTTTTACCATACAAGCTGGTGGAGTCTGAGGCGTTCAAAAAATTTGTAGCTATTGGGACACCGCAGTGGAAGGTACCCGGCCGAAATTTATTTGCACGTAGGCAATCCCCAACCTGTACTCGATTGTACAAAAGGAAGTAATGGCATCTCTGGCACACAGTGTTGGGGCAAGGGTCCATCTGACCACTGATACCTGGTCTACAAAGCATGGTCAGGGCAGGTATATCACCTACACTGCGCATTGGGTAAACCTGGTGACGGCTGCCAAGCATGAAATACGTGGCTCTTGACACCGCCACGACTTACAGGCAGGCCTGCTGCCACCTCCTCTACTCCTCCTACTCCATCCTCTTCCATAACCACCTCGGCTGAGTCCTCTTCTGCTGCTGCTATGTCTTGCTCCACATCAACAGCACCCCCCCCCCCCCCAGCTCCACAGGCACTATTCCACATCCTGGATACGGCAGTGTAACGCTGTCTTGGGGTTGACTTCCCTGAAAGCAGAGAGTCACACCGGACCAGCACTCCTGTCCGCCCTGAACGCATAGGTGGATCAGTGACTGACTCCGCACCAACTGGAGATCGGCAAAGTGGTTTGAGACAACGGCAGAAATTTGTTGGCGGCATTGAATTTGGGCAAGTTGACACATGTGCCGTGCCTGGCACATGTGTGTAATCTGATTGTACAACGCTTTGTGCATAAGCACCCAGGCTTACAGGACGTCCTGAAGCAGGCCAGGAAGGTGTGTGGCCATTTCAGGCATTCCTACACGGCCATGGCGCACTTTACAGATATCCAGCGGCGAAACAACATGCCAGTGAGGCGCTTGATTTGAGACAGCCCGACACGTTGGAATTCAACACTCCTAATGTTCGACCGCATGCTCCAACAAGAAAAGGCCGTTAACGAGTATTTGTATGACCGGGGTGCTAGGACAGCCTCTTCAGAGCTGGGGATTTTTTTGCCACGTTACTGAACGCTCATGCGCAATGCCTGCAGGCTTATGCGTCCTTTTGAGGAGGTGACAAACCTGGTCAGTCGCATCGAGGGCACCATCAGCGACATCATACCATTTGTTTTCTTCCTGGAGCGTGCCCTGCGAAGAGTGCTGGATCAGGCTGTAGATGAGCGTGAAGAGGAAGAGTTGTGGTCACCATCACCACCAGAAAAAGCCTTATCAGCATCGCTTGCTGGACCTGCGGCAACGCTGGAAGAGGATTGTGAGGAAGAGGAGTCAGAGGAGGAATGTGGCTTTGAGGAGGAGGAGGAAGACCAACCACAACAGGCATCCCAGGGTGCTCGTTGTCACCTATCTGGTACCCGTGGTGTTGGACGCGGCTGGGGGGAAGAACATACCTTCAGTGAGACCACTGAGGACGAGGAACGGGACATGACTAGCTCGGCATCCAACCTTGTGCAAATGGGGTCTTTCATGCTGTCGTGCCTGTTGAGGGACCCTCGTATAAAAAGGATGAAGGAGAACGACCTCTACTGGGTGTCCACGCTACTAGACCCCCATATAAGCAGAAAGTGCCTGAAATGTTACCGAATTACCACAAGTCGGAAAGGATGCAGCACTTCCAAAATAAATTAAAAAGTATGCTTTACACAGCGTTTAAGGGTGATGTCACAGCACAAAGGCAATCTAACAGCGGAAGAGGTGAACATAATCCTCCTCCTCCCACGACCACGTCAGCAAGGAGAGGACGTTTTACAGACGTGTTGTTGATGGAGGACATGCAGAGCTTTTTAAGTCCTATGCATCACCACAGCCCTTCGGGGTCCACCCTCAGAGAACAACTCGACCGTCAGGTAACAGACTACCTCACCGTAACTGCAGGTATCGACACTATGAGGAGCGATGAACCCCTTGATTACTCGGTGTGCACGCTTGCCCTGTGGCCTGAGCTATCCCAATTTGCCATAGAACTTCTGTCCTGCGCCGCTTCAAGTGTCCTGTCAGAAAGGACCTTCAGTGCAGCAGGAG
The DNA here is from genome assembly GCA_027410445.1 of Discoglossus pictus. NCBI lineage: Eukaryota > Metazoa > Chordata > Amphibia > Anura > Alytidae > Discoglossus > Discoglossus pictus. The sequence goes on along the minus strand of CM050163.1, from coordinate 136,137,964 downwards.
GTTTTGTCACTGAGAAGAGAAGTCGCCTAGGTCAAAAAAGTCTAGATTACCTCACCTTTTTTAAGATGAATGGAGGATGGATTCCGAAGGGACTGACAGTGGGCGATACATTAGATTAAAAAAGGCCTGATAGATGAGCTGCCTTGAGCTAATAATGGTCCACACGCTGCAGTATTTTATCCCTGAATGCCGAATGACTTGCGTGACTTATCCGCCACCAACTAGGGTTCAAGACGCAATGTTTTAGGGCACTTTCTGCTTGGCAAACTAACATCAATTTTTCTGGTCGCTGCAAAAATACCTAATTTTTGCATTTAAATTATTTTATTGTCAGAAGGCGTACAGCATGTAATGAAAAATAAAGCATTTTTGAACAGTCTTGCATAACAGTTGTCCAAAAATACATATTTACAATAAAGACATTTTGTGAAAGTTAGCTGGCTAGTCCTTCTTATTTTTACTTTTTAGGTTAATAATTTTTCTTATTTTTTACTATGATTGCAATTTAAGTGATACCTAAAACATGGTAAAACAGACAATAGTAAAGAGTATATCTGCAGGAAACACCAAAGTCCTTTTAGCTATCATCCCTCCAGCAGTATTAGCTTATTATTTACAATATCTAACCTGGGCAATCACCCTTGGGTTACCCTAGGGCAGGCTTCAGTAAGCGACCTCTCCTTTCCTGGGATGATTTTGCCCCCGGTTGCTTCTGAAGGGTCTCCAGGGCTCCCCCACTCCGGTCCTTCCCCCAGTGTCGCTTCAACCAGTAACAAATGTTTTATATTTGTAAAGCGACCCAATGATCCCCCTTGATAGAGGTTTATCTTTAAAATTTTGGAGAACCAATTTAAGACCGGTGTCCCCTGTTTCTGGGTCAGGGAGTGTGTGAAATGCCTCAGCCTACAGTAATTGTAATGTTCTGCCAGCGGTAGCTCATGCTTGCCCCTCAGTTCCTCATAGGTGAGCATCTGGCCCTTTACTAACCAGTCTCCCAGTCTATCTAGTTTCCTTGACCTCCACCAGTGTTGTGATGTTGTGCTCATGTGTTTCAGGGCCTGAGGGTGGTCAAGAATTGGGGTCATTTGGGTGGATCCAGGGAACAAACCTGTGTGTTTCTTGGCCCATTTCCAGTATGATAGTGAGTGTCTGATTAGGGAGTTTGGCGAGTTTTTAAGGCTCTGAGGCAATTCTGATAGCCAAGCCACTTTGTCCCAGGTTAAGGTCCTTAAAGTGTGGTTCTCTAAATACACCCAGGCCGGTTGATGCCATATAGAATGTGCTATTGGGAGGAAAGATAACTGAGCTGCCTTGTGGTAATATTTTAAGTTTCGACACAATAGTCTCCCCTCTGACTTATGAAGGTACAAAATTTTCTTTGTGATGCGTGAGGGAGAGTGGTTCCAGATAAACTAAAATATTTTCCTTTGAATATTTTCTAATTCTTTTTATTTAATCGGGATCGGGAGTGTTTGAAATATGTAGAGCAACCTAGGAAGGACATTCATTTTTATTGTATTTATTCTCCCTAGCCATGATAACCTATACTTTGTCCATTTACTCAGGTCATTAATTATTGTTTTATAAAGTTTGGAGTGGTTGGCTTTGTACAAGTCCTCTAGCTTAGGGGTTAGTCGGATTCCCAGGTAGTTTATGTGGTTCTTATACCACTTAATATTAAACTTCTCTTGGAAACCCTGCTTCTCTACTGCTGTTAAATCAATCGCTAGTGCTTCTGTCTTCTCTATGTTTACTTTAAGGCCAGAAAACTGACCAAACTACTCCATAGTTCGATTCAACTCTGGGACCGATTGGGTAGGGTTTGAGAGCATACACAGCAGGTTGTCTGCAAATAGACAAGTTTTGAAATGGTGATGGCCTATTTTTATGCCTGTGATCCCAGCGTTGGCCCTAATTGTCTGAGCCAGGGGTTCTATTGCTATTGCGAATAGAAGGGGAGAAAGGGGGCACCCCTGTCTTGTTCCTCTTTCTATTTTAATTAAGGATCTCTCATCTCCCGGAATCTGAAACCTTGCCCTGGATGATTTGTATAATGAGTGTTTGAGATTTATGAAATGGCCTTTAATACCAAATTTTTCAAGCGTGGTGTATAGGTAAGTCCACTACAGGGAATCAAACGCCTTTTCAGTGTCAAAGGCCATAAGACAGGCTTGAATTTTAGAGGCTTTGGTGTGGTACAGTAGGTTCATGACTTTTCTAATGTTGTCTCCCGCTTGCCTGTAGGAGACAAAGCCTAATTGGTCATTATGTATTAACTTAGGCAAGAAGGATGACATTCTATCCACTATTATTTTTGACAGGATCTTTGTATCACAGTTTAGTAATGATATTGGTCTGTAGTTTTTTTCGTTCTAGGGCATCTCGACCCTCCTTAGGGAATAGAGCGATATCTGCCCTGTTCAGCTCTGCTGGTGTTTGCTTGGCTTCTAGAACTCTGTTAGAGTGACCAAGTGCGGGCCTAATATGTTCTGTAATTTTTTTATAATATAAATTGGTGTACCCGTCTGGGCCTGGTGACTTACCAGGTTTGAGGTTCTGGACTGCTTTTCTCACTTCCTCTAGGGTCACTTTGGCATTTAAAGTCTCTAAGTCATTTTCTTCTATTAAGGGGAGATCACAGGAATTAAGAAATCCCCTAATTTTGTGTAGATCTATGTGTTATGTTGCCGTATAAAGGGTATTGTAAAAAAAAAAAAAAATCTTCTGGATCTTATTTGGTTTCGTGGTTTTTTCTTCCTTTGAGGTCTTAATTTGAAGTATCCTATTTTGTGTTGTTTTGGTTTGTAGTTTCCTGGCTGGTAACGGGCCAGGTTTATTGGCTTTATTAAATCCGATAGGAATAAATAGTACAACTGAACACACCACTCCTATCTGGTGGCACCTTAGATTGCACGCGCAGTGCCCCAAATTTGAAGTGGGATGACGGACAAAGCAGCTTTTTCCATCTCCCGCTTCCAAAAATCCATGCCATATGCACGTCCCCTAATAGTGGACGTAACAGGGATTAAACCGATAGGAATAGTACTACTTAACTGTACACACCTTATAATAATGCAGACAGAGGAAACGCAGAGAGAGGAGTCTGAAGAAGAGGAGTCAGAGGAGGAAGGTGGCTTTGAGGAGGTGGAAGACCAAACACAGCAGGCGTCCCAGGGGGCTTGTTGTCACCTTTCGGGGACCCTTGGTGGCTGGGTGGAGGAAGAGACCTTCAGTGACCTCAGTGAGGACAAGGAATGGGACATGGCTAGCTTGGTATCCAACTTTGTGAAAATGGGGAGTTTGCGGTTGTGCAAAGGGACTGTTTGCGGTTGTTTCCGGTGCATTAAACGGGGAGATTGGTCTGTTACTGTGAAGCGGATGTAACCCTTACACTACCTGATCGATACAACATCATACCTAATGTTTTAAAGCATGTTATTCCAAACAATTTAGGAATGTTAGGTGATTTATGCCCTTTATGGCTTAAAACCAGACTCTGCATCAACTATGTAATTTTCCGTGGGAACTTTGCCATGGATCCCCCTCCGGCATGCCACAGTCCAGGTGTTAGTCCCCTTGAAACAACTTTCCCATCACTATTGTGGCCAGAAAGAGTCCCTGTGGGTTTTGAAATTCGCCTGCCAATTGAAGTCTATGGCAGTTCGCCAGGTTCGCCCATGAACAATATCTTTATATTCAAATGAAAACATGTCATTATTTTTACTATACATGAATATCATAACAATATTTGTATATACATGTTCCTTTTTTTGTACAATAAGAATACACATTGTTTCTATGCTAAACCAATAAATTATAATTTACAAATGTAGAAATGTCATGAAATCACAAATATATTATTAACACATGTTAAATTTATACATGTTCACAAATGTTGCGCATTCTATATAGTATCTATATATATAGTCCTTTTTTACTCCTTTTTTTAATCTTACAAAACCTCATCATATACAATATTTTTAGTAAATACTATACCATCATCTAATAGCTCATCTTAACTTTCTGTTTTTTTTGACGAAAACTTTAATTTCTGCTGGGTTTTTGCATCTTGAAAATGCCACATAGAGTTGTCTATTAGTGATGTCGCGAACATAAAATTTTTGGTTCGCGAACCGCGAACGCGAATTGCTGCAAATGTTCGCGAACCGGCGAACCCGCGAACCGCCATAGACTTCAATGGACAGGCGGATTTTAAAACCCACAGGGACTCTTTCTGGCCACAATAGTGGTGAAAAAGTTGTTTTAAGGGGACTAACACCTTGACTGTGGCATGCCGGAGGGGGATCCATGTCAAAACTCCCACGGAAAATTACATAGTTGATGCAGAGTCTGGTTTTAATCCATAAAGGGCATAAATAACCTAACATCCCCCTCCATCATCATCCTCCCCTGTATCTCTTTACCCCCTCCCTCATCATCCTCCCCTGTGTCTCTTTCTCCCCTTCCTCATCACCCTCCCCTGTGTCTCATCCCCCCTCCCTCATCATCCTCCCACCTCCCTCATCATCCTCCCCTGTATCTCTTTACCCCCTCCCTCATCATCCTCCCCTGTGTCTCTTCCCCCCATCCATTCACATCCTCCCCTGTGTCTCTTTCCCCTCTCCCTCATTATCCTCCCCTGTGTCTCTTTACCCCCTCCCTCATCATCTTCCCCTGTATCTCTTCCCCCCTCCCTCATCATCCTCCCCTGTGTCTCTTTCCCCCTTCCTCATCACCCTCCCCTGTATCTCTATACCCCCTCCCTCATCATCCTCCCCTGTGTCTGTTTTCCCCTCCCTCATCATCCTCCCCTGTGCCTCTTCCCCCCTCCCTCATCATCCTACTCCCTCCCTTGATGATAAGGGGGGGGGGGAAGAGACACAGGGATAAGTGTGAGGGGTGTTAGGGTAAGGGGTGTTAGGGATAAGGGTGAGGGGGGTAGGTGTTAGGGTGGGGGGTGTTAGGGCTAAGTGTGAGGGGTGTTAGGGTGAGGGGTGTTAGGGATAAGTGTAAGGGGTGTTAGGGTGAGGCATGTTAGGAATAAGTGTGAGGGGTGTTAGGTCTTAGGGATAAGTGTGAGAATGTTAGGGTTAGGTGTTAGGTTGATGGGGGTTATGGATAAGTGTGAGGGGTGTTAGGGTTAGGGTAAGGGGTGTTAGGGATAAGTGTGATGGGTGTTAGGGTAAGGGATGTTAGGGTTAGGTGTTAGGGTAAGGGCTGTTAGGAATACGTGTGAGGGGGTATTAGGGTTAGGTGTTAGGGTGAGGGGTGTTAGGGATAAGTGTGATGGGTGTTAGGGTAAGGGATATTAGGGTTAGGTGTTAGGGTAAGGGCTGTTAGAGATACGTGTGAGGGGGTATTAGGGTTAGATGTTAGGGTGAGGGGTGTTAGGGATAAGTGTGATGGGTGTTAGGGTAAGGGATGTTAGGGTTAGGTGTTAGGGTAAGGGCTGTTAGGGATAAGTGTAAGGGGGTATTAGGGTTAGGTGTTAGGGTGAGGGGTGTTAGGGATAAGTGTGGGGGGTGTTAGGGTGAGGGATGTTAGGGTTAGGTGTTAGGGATAAGTGTGAGGGGTGTTAGGGTTGGGTGCTAAGGTGAAGGCAGGATGATGAGGGAGGGGGAAAGAGACACAGGGGAGGATGATGAGGGAGGAGGGAAAGAGACACAGGGCAGGATGATAAGGGAGACGGGAAAGAGACACAGGGGAGGATGATGAGGGAGGGGGAGGATGATGAGGGAGGGAGGGGGAAAGAGACACGGGAGGATGATGAGGGAGGGGGGAGGATTATGATAAGGGGGGAAGAGACACAGGGATAAGTGTGAGGGGTATTAGGGTTAGGTGTTAGGGTGAGGGCTGTTAGTGATAAGTGAGGGGGTATTAGGGTTAGGTGTTAGGGTGAGGGGTGTTAGGGATAAGTGTGGGGGGTGTTAGGGTGAGGGATGTTAGGGTTAGGTGTTAGGGATAAGTGTGAGGGGTGTTAGGGTTAGGGTAAGGGGTGTTAGGGATAAGTGAGAGGGGGTATTAGGGTTAGGTGTTAGGTTGATGGGTGTTATGGATAAGTGTGAGGGGTGTTAGGGTAAGGGGTGTTAGGGATAAGGGTGAGGGGGGTAGGTGTTAGGGTGGGGGGTGTTAGGGCTAAGTGTGAGGGGTGTTAGGGTGAGGGGTGTTAGGGATAAGTGTAAGGGGTGTTAGGGTGAGGCATGTTAGGAATAAGTGTGAGGGGTGTTAGGTCTTAGGGATAAGTGTGAGAATGTTAGGGTTAGGTGTTAGGCTGATGGGTGTTATGGATAAGTGTGAGGGGTGTTAGGGTTAGGGTAAGGGGTGTTAGGGATAAGTGTGATGGGTGTTAGGGTAAGGGATGTTAGGGTTAGGTGTTAGGGTAAGGGCTGTTAGGGATACGTGTGAGGGGGTATTAGGGTTAGGTGTTAGGGTGAGGGGTGTTAGGGATAAGTGTGATGGGTGTTAGGGTAAGGGATATTAGGGTTAGGTGTTAGGGTAAGGGCTGTTAGAGATACGTGTGAGGGGGTATTAGGGTTAGATGTTAGGGTGAGGGGTGTTAGGGATAAGTGTGATGGGTGTTAGGGTAAGGGATGTTAGGATTAGGTGTTAGGGTAAGGGCTGTTAGGGATAAATGTAAGGGGGTATTAGGGTTAGGTGTTAGGGTGAGGGGTGTTAGGGATAAGTGTGGGGGGTGTTAGGGTGAGGGATGTTAGGGTTAGGTGTTAGAGATAAGTGTGAGGGGTGTTAGGGTTGGGTGCTAAGGTGAAGGCAGGATGATGAGGGAGGGGGAAAGAGACACAGGGGAGGATGATGAGGGAGGAGGGAAAGAGACACAGGGCAGGATGATAAGGGAGACGGGAAAGAGACACAGGGGAGGATGATGAGGGAGGGGGAGGATGATGAGGGAGGGAGGGGGAAAGAGACACGGGAGGATGATGAGGGAGGGGGGAGGATTATGATAAGGGGGGAAGAGACACTGGGATAAGTGTGAGGGGTATTAGGGTTAGGTGTTAGGGTGAGGGCTGTTAGTGATAAGTGAGGGGGTATTAGGGTTAGGTGTTAGGGTGAGGGGTGTTAGGGATAAGTGTGGGGGGTGTTAGGGTGAGGGATGTTAGGGTTAGGTGTTAGGGATAAGTGTGAGGGGTGTTAGGGTTAGGGTAAGGGGTGTTAGGGATAAGTGTGAGGGGGTATTAGGGTTAGGTGTTAGGTTGATGGGTGTTATGGATAAGTGTGAGGGGTGTTAGGGTAAGGGGTGTTAGGGATAAGGGTGAGGGGGTAGGTGTTAGGGTGGGGGGTGTTAGGGCTAAGTGTGAGGGGTGTTAGGGTGAGGGGTGTTAGGGATAAGTGTAAGGGGTGTTAGGGTGAGGCATGTTAGGAATAAGTGTGAGGGGTGTTAGGTCTTAGGGATAAGTGTGAGAATGTTAGGGTTAGGTGTTAGGTTGATGGGTGTTATGGATAAGTGTGAGGGGTGTTAGGGTGAGGCATGTTAGGAATAAGTGTGAGGGGTGTTAGGTCTTAGGGATAAGTGTGAGAATGTTAGGGTTAGGTGTTAGGCTGATGGGTGTTATGGATAAGTGTGAGGGGTGTTAGGGTTAGGGTAAGGGGTGTTAGGGATAAGTGTGATGGGTGTTAGGGTAAGGGATGTTAGGGTTAGGTGTTAGGGTAAGGGCTGTTAGGGATACGTGTGAGGGGGTATTAGGGTTAGGTGTTAGGGTGAGGGGTGTTAGGGATAAGTGTGATGGGTGTTAGGGTAAGGGATATTAGGGTTAGGTGTTAGGGTAAGGGCTGTTAGTGATACGTTTGAGGGGGTATTAGGGTTAGATGTTAGGGTGAGGGGTGTTAGGGATAAGTGTGATGGGTGTTAGGGTAAGGGATGTTAGGGTTAGGTGTTAGGGTAAGGGCTGTTAGGGATAAGTGTAAGGGTTATTAGGGTTAGGTGTTAGGGTGAGGGGTGTTAGGGATAAGTGTGGGGGGTGTTAGGGTGAGGGATGTTAGGGTTAGGTGTTAGGGATAAGTGTGAGGGGTGTTAGGGTTGGGTGCTAAGGTGAAGGCAGGATGATGAGGGAGGGGGAAAGAGACACAGGGGAGGATGATGAGGGAGGAGGGAAAGAGACACAGGGCAGGATGATAAGGGAGACGGGAAAGAGACACAGGGGAGGATGATGAGGGAGGGGGAGGATGATGAGGGAGGGAGGGGGAAAGAGACACGGGAGGATGATGAGGGAGGGGGGAGGATTATGATAAGGGGGAAGAGACACAGGGATAAGTGTGAGGGGTATTAGGGTTAGGTGTTAGGGTGAGGGCTGTTAGTGATAAGTGAGGGGGTATTAGGGTTAGGTGTTAGGGTGAGGGGTGTTAGGGATAAGTGTGGGGGGTGTTAGGGTGAGGGATGTTAGGGTTAGGTGTTAGGGATAAGTGTGAGGGGTGTTAGGGTTAGGGTAAGGGGTGTTAGGGATAAGTGTGAGGGGGTATTAGGGTTAGGTGTTAGGTTGATGGGTGTTATGGATAAGTGTGAGGGGTGTTAGGGTAAGGGGTGTTAGGGATAAGGGTGAGGGGGGTAGGTGTTAGGGTGAGGGGTGTTAGGGCTAAGTGTGAGGGGTGTTAGGGTGAGGGGTGTTAGGGATAAGTGTAAGGGGTGTTAGGGTGAGGCATGTTAGGAATAAGTGTGAGGGGTGTTAGGTCTTAGGGATAAGTGTGAGAATGTTAGGGTTAGGTGTTAGGTTGATGGGTGTTATGGATAAGTGTGAGGGGTGTTAGGGTGAGGCATGTTAGGAATAAGTGTGAGGGGTGTTAGGTCTTAGGGATAAGTGTGAGAATGTTAGGGTTAGGTGTTAGGTTGATGGGTGTTATGGATAAGTGTGAGGGGTGTTAGGGTTAGGGTAAGGGGTGTTAGGGATAAGTGTGATGGGTGTTAGGGTAAGGGATGTTAGGGTTAGGTGTTAGGGTAAGGGCTGTTAGGGATACGTGTGAGGGGGTATTAGGGTTAGGTGTTAGGGTGAGGGGTGTTAGGGATAAGTGTGATGGGTGTTAGGGTAAGGGATATTAGGGTTAGGTGTTAGGGTAAGGGCTGTTAGAGATACGTGTGAGGGGGTATTAGGGTTAGATGTTAGGGTGAGGGGTGTTAGGGATAAGTGTGATGGGTGTTAGGGTAAGGGATGTTAGGGTTAGGTGTTAGGGTAAGGGCTGTTAGGGATAAGTGTAAGGGGGTATTAGGGTTAGGTGTTAGGGTGAGGGGTGTTAGGGATAAGTGTGGGGGGTGTTAGGGTGAGGGATGTTAGGGTTAGGTGTTAGGGATAAGTGTGAGGGGTGTTAGGGTTGGGTGCTAAGGTGAAGGCAGGATGATGAGGGAGGGGGAAAGAGACACAGGGGAGGATGATGAGGGAGGAGGGAAAGAGACACAGGGCAGGATGATAAGGGAGACGGGAAAGAGACACAGGGGAGGATGATGAGGGAGGGGGAGGATGATGAGGGAGGGAGGGGGAAAGAGACACGGGAGGATGATGAGGGAGGGGGGAGGATTATGATAAGGGGGGAAGAGACACAGGGATAAGTGTGAGGGGTATTAGGGTTAGGTGTTAGGGTGAGGGCTGTTAGTGATAAGTGAGGGGGTATTAGGGTTAGGTGTTAGGGTGAGGGGTGTTAGGGATAAGTGTGGGGGGTGTTAGGGTGAGGGATGTTAGGGTTAGGTGTTAGGGATAAGTGTGAGGGTGTTAGGGTTAGGGTAAGGGGTGTTAGGGATAAGTGTGAGGGGGTATTAGGGTTAGGTGTTAGGTTGATGGGTGTTATGGATAAGTGTGAGGGGTGTTAGGGTAAGGGGTGTTAGGGATAAGTGTGAGGGGTTTTAGGGTTAGGTGTTAGGGTGAGGGGTGTTAGGGATAAGTGGGAGGGGTGTTAGTGTAAGGGGTGTTAGGGATAAGTGTGAGGGGTGTTAGGGTTAGGTGTTAGGGTGAGGGGTGTTAGGGATAAGTGCGATGGGTGTTAGGGTAAGGGATGTTAGGGTTAGGTGTTAGGGTAAGGGCTTTTAGTGATAAGTGTGAGGGGGTATTAGGGTTAGGTGTTAGGGTGAGGGGTGTTAGGGATAAGTGTGGGGGTGTTATGGTGAGGGATGTTAGCGTTAGGTGTTCGGGATAAGTGTGAGGGGTGTTAGGGTTAGGGTAAGGGGTGTTAGGGATAAGTGTGAGGGGTGTTAGGATTAGGTGTTAGGTTGATAGGTGTTATGGATAAGTGTGAGGTGTGTTAGGGTTGGGTGCTAAGGTGAGGGGAGGATGATGATAAGGGGGGGAAGAGACACAGGGGTGTCCTTGCAGCAGAGATCAAAAGAGTCCTTCAGGACTGTATTGCACACGGTGTACAGTAGCCTAGCTATGGTTTTCCCTATTGATGCAGTATCACCTACACTCAGCCTCCTCTCAGTAAGACTGCAAGTTAGTTATGATTCCAAAATGGCTGCTGTCCATGAGGTTAAAGGGTCTGGAAGGCAGGGTATGATGCTGATTGGCTGGAATATGTCTGCTGACTGTGAGGTGCAGGGTCAAAGTTTGCTCAATGATAACGAATAGGGGGCGGATCGAACATCGCATATGTTCGCCGTTCGCCGCGAACGCGAACATGCTATGTTCGCCGGGAACAGTTCGTGGGCGAACTGTTCATGACATCTCTATTGTCTATGGTAAAATACTGCTTCCTCTAAAAACAGACCAACAGACTTAAAAGTTTGCCCTTGCGATTTATTGATGATCATGGCAAACACCATTATGAATGGAAATTGTCTCTTTTGAAGTACAAAAGGCAAACTACTTTCACTTGGAGCCAAATCTATTCGTATGAAAACTCGTTCACCCCCATTATGGGTACCATTCAGAATTTCAGCAAGTATGAAATGCTCTTTAAAATCCTGAACAATTAATCTGGTCCCATTACAAAGTCCTTTTTGTTCATATTTCACAGTAACATGACAATTGCCCCTTTTTTAAGCTGCAAATTATGTGTGGAATTCCAGATGGTGTTAAGGAATTTATAAATTCCGTTGCAAAGTTTGTTTCACTCTGTTTGACATCTGCAAGTACACAATCAGCCCTGTAATATGTTTTTTTGTTCCATCTATTAATTCTATAATGTCATTATTCAGATGCAGTGCATCTTTATTTTTCAATGCCAATATTACTTTGTGTGTAAGCTTTGAGTAATCATTGTTAATTATTCAATTTTGGAATATAGGTGATATTAGTGAACCTTTACAAATGATGGCAGATGGAATTTCCACAGTATCCTCAGGTAAATTACTTATTACCTATGTTTTGTCTTCACCAATTTTAATTAAGCAATCATTGAATTTATATTGTCCTTCTGATCTCATATTTTTTTTCTAATTTAAGATGTGTAAATATTTTCTATAGTGGACTCGACTTTATACATGTTTCCACGATGTCTGTCCGATTTTCATGGACAACAACAGGTAATGTTTGCCTAAAATCCCACCTAACAACATCACCTTTCCCCCAAAAGGCAAGTCATTCCCCATGACTTCACGTGACAAACGATCAATACATTGCAGAGCATGGACCAACATCATTGTTGCCTCAAATATTATAATTCATTTACATTTTTTTTGATTTTTAGCTTGTAATGAGGTCATTTTAATATCTGACACTAAGGTTTCCAAAATGGGAACTAGAAATTTAAATCCACTATGTACAGTTCTACCACCTTCCAACAAAAGGGCAGCAATTCTAGTCGTTGCAAAGGGAAGTGCTATTTGACCCTATGCTCGAATGAAACTCATTAAATTATATAGATACTTTTTGCCAGGTCCTCCGAGTCCATCTAAATAGATATAACGATCCTTGAGCATTTCATCATCTAGTGCTTGTTGGATGACTTTAAATCCTTCCAATTGATTTGTATTTAAAGCAGCAATTTTTTCTCCTGCTTTTTGTTTTTCCATATCAGAGTCATACTCTTCAAAGTTTATTTCATCTATAATTCCTGTATCTGGCAGATTAAAAGTTGCACAACTTAATCCATGACAAAGAAAGACCTCTTGAATTACCATTAATGCTTTTAATACTGCAATGGACTTACTGTAACGTTTCAAAAAGTCTTCACACATATTTAGTTTAAATGTGTTCCACAAAGATAATGCATTTGTTACATTACAAACTAGACAAATAAATGCAAACTGTTCGCACATCTGCCGTGGCATTTGACATGGTGCTGCTTCTACTAGACATCTCTCCCATTCTGTATCATCAGCAAGGACGTTTCTTTGTCGCGCAGCTAATTGAAATTTATCATAAACTATGTCATTAAAAGTTCTCAACTGTTCAAAACTTTGTGCACCAGGAACATTTAAAAGCAGTAAACGTAAGCAGAGACGATTGATGTCTCTTGGACTAACAGTATACATTCTGAGAATAATTTTATTACCACTCCTTTTTAGTTTTTGCCATAGCCCATTACGAAAACATAATGATACGGAATCTCAATGTATAAAAATTCCGTTGCCTCACTATCATTGCCATTTAATGTAAACCAAGCAGTATGTGTCGTTTCTCGATGTTCATTTTACTCAAGAGCATTTCTTTTATTGCCAAGATTAAAATAAACTAAGTGTCTATTGGCAAATGTATAGCTAATTGATATACTGCATTTCACCAATCATGCATTTCAAATTTCAGAAGGCGCCACAGTGCTTCTGGAGCACTTAGATAGCTTGCATCTACATGACATGGAAGTTTATCATGTATAATCTCATTGTCTTCTTGATTTTGTCCACTTTGCACCACCACAGTTACTGCATTATATGCTTTGTAAAAATATTTGTACACATATTTAATTGATTTTATAGAAGTGCACATTTATGTGTGCATTGAACTTCATCAGCAAATGTGGATTATATGGGACAACATATTTGTTATCTACATTTTTCCCTTGAATAAATGAAGCTTGACCTTCTCTTCTTCGATACAATGGATATCCATCACAATTTGCTAAACTTTTCACTCTAAATTATTTTGGGAAATCATAGTGCAATTATTATTTTCCATACATGGTGACTGCGGATTTATATCTCCACATGGTCCATGAATCATGCAATGGTAGTTCAGCGATAATAACTGAATCCACTCGATCTGCAGTATTCAATGTATATTTTTCTTGAAGAATTAAAAGAATATGTGCATGTGGAAGACCTCTCCTTTTGAAATCTATAGTATACACATAAGCCATACACTTCCCAAATAAATTACTGATGGTTATGTCATGTATTATTGTTGATAGTTTAATTTTGAAGACTGTAGCCACTAAATCTGGTCTATCAGAAGCAGTTTGTCCAGTTTTCAAATTATCAACAATCTTTGACCATTGTGGATTACATGTAAATGTAATAAGTACATCTGGTTTAGACATAGCATCATTGTATCTTTCTCTCATATTTCAAGCAGATCCTTGGAAAGAAGATGACAAAATGATGGCTGGGAATTCTCTGTTTGCAGCAACTTCAGCTACATAATCCATAAGTCAACAATACTGTTCAACACATAGTTTATTTTGTTGATCTTTTATAAAATTTAAACTCTTAGCTTCTACTTGCAGATATGAATCAATGATCCATTGTTGTGTCAGTGTTCCACCATACAAAATGGGATTAAATTAATCTAGAATTGCAGTTTGAGCAACTTTAAAATCAAGCATTGAAATATTATTTCTGGCACGTACTTTACTATTTGGATAACTGTCAAGTAATTTTGGTTGCCATCCTGCTTCACCATTTAGATAAAATATTGGATATGTCAATGGATCCAAATTAGTACTTTAGATATTTATGTTAATTAAAGGTTGCTCTTGATTTCTTGGATATATTCTAATATCCCGCTGTAATGGTGGTTCCCCCTCCTCGTTTTGAAACAACATTGCAACCTCATTAGATGTTGGTAAGTTATAACGGTGTTTATCACAATGGCGGTCTTTTCTAAGAACTATATTCACTCTTGGGATCGGTAACTGATTTTGTTCAGCATGAATCTGTTGTTCATGTTTTACTTCTGACAATTTTTTATAAGATTGAGTAAATGGGTTTTTGGCCATAATGTTATCAAGTTCTTTAAAAACAGTGGCTAAGCATTTTTTATTTTCTGAAAGCTTCAGAAGTTGTTCAAAAGTTTTCATTGTATCTAGTACATATAGTTGAGCCCATTTTTTGCTCTCCTTTTTCTGGGTGTAAATGCAAAGTACAGTGGTAAGTTCCATGTCCTGGGACATTAGCAACCAATTTTGCACCCATAGAAGCAAAATAAATGGCACTGTTATAAGACCGTATGTTTTGTTTGAAATTTGTGTAATTTGGAAAAGTAGGGTCACTCATTATACTTTGTTAATATGCTGGGAATTCGTCTTATGTTAGCCTTACCTTTCCTTTCTGACAACAACTAATTAACTCGCCATCTCTCTGTCTTTCCTGTTGAAAATTATAAGCCCCACACATTCAAACAACCACAATTGTGAGGCTCTACGGTTATAGATGTAAATAAGGTACTATCCTGACAACATAAATCAATATTACTATCTATATCCACATTACACTCATTACCATATTGTTCACATGCATTATCTTTATCACTTGTTTTTTATTCGTAGCTCTCTGACGCTTCAATTTTATTTTAACACACATTTTTCTTTTCTTGGAATTTCTCTCACAATCTTCTTCACAATTCTTTTCTTAGTCTCCGGCGACTGTCAATCTCTCCATCTTTGTTTGCATTCCTTTGCCAGACATCGTTTGTATTCTTGCTGTTTTGTTGGTTATCAGACATTGTAATCTGTAATTTAAAATTTACATTTTTATTTTGACCATATGGATTATGATGTTCATAAATTTTAAATTTTAGTAATATGTGTCTTTAGCTTACCTGACGTTGTAATTGATTAACGAATTAAACTTCCATTATTTTTCTGACTCCACTCTTCTTTTCAACATATGATGGTATGTCAATTCTGTCAAGCTTTTTTTGCAATCTGTAAGAGGAATGTAAGTGTCATAATAACAAACCTGTGATTTAATTTAATTAATTATAGTTGTTATGTCTAAACAGTAGTACACTACATTAATGTCTCCTTTTCTTTTTTTGGGGAGGGGTTTATTTAAATTAATAGTTAATTTGTCCTATCACAAACTATTAAATTAGTAATATCTGCAGCATATTCATTATAATGATTCTTTTGTCTATTAATATACTTTCATTAAACCACAATCCACACCATTAATTCATGCTTTCAAATTAATAACATAACAAAGTCAGAGGTGCTCATCAGAGAACGAATCAACCTTAATAGGTTAGTTCTATAGCCATGATAAGCTACTCTGAGAGCAACCTCTTTTAGCTCACTTGTGACCTTCAAAGGGAGAAATATCCTGTAATATATCAGTCTGGTCCCACTCAAAAGAGTGACCCAGCCCCGAAATACCAGGCAATTCTACCCTGAACAGGAGAAACAGCAAACCACAGACGCGTTTCGGCCTTTATGGGCCTCATCAGTGAGGTGCAGCTGAACTCCCTAAGGCACAGTGAGCAAGGGGTCCACGTCTGGAGTCCCCTATTACCTTTAGGGAGACTAAACCCTAAAGGTAATTTGCATATACAACATAACAAAGTCAGAGGTGCTCATCAGAGAACAAATCAACCTTAATAGGTTAGTTCTATAGCCATGATAAGCTACTCTGAGAGCAACCTCTTTTAGCTCACTTGTGCCCTTCAAAGGGAGAAATATCCTGTAATATATCAGTCTGGTTCCACTCAAAAGATTGACCCAGCCCCGAAATACCAGGCAATTCTACCCTGAACAGGAGAAATAGCAAACCCCAGACGCGTTTCGGCCTTTATGGGCCTCATCAGTGAGGTGCAGCTAAACTCTCTAAGGCACAGTGAGCAAGGGGTCAAATTAATAACCTTATTTAGTTATTAATGAACTTGCTATTACTATTTATTTTATTTTTTTAATTATTAATTCAGTTATATAATTATTGAAGAAATAAATATACTGTACCTACGCTATGTAAGTAGGTGACTTGAAAATCATGCAGAGCTGACAGTCAACGCCCACTGTAGCCAACATTTCTGTGGCATGCTCTATTTTGCAGCATAGCCCCAATTTGCAATTCTCAAGACGTCTAGACGTGTAATTTCTCATACTTAAAATGTGTACAGAAAGCAGTGAATCTCTACAATCTCTTACAAGTACAGCAACACTGGAAATATGTGGGAAGAAGATGGCAATCACTGCACCAGTAGTCACTAACCTGCCTTACCCTGTCATGCTAGGCATGGATTTTTCCAACTTTGAAGACATCCTTCAAATTAAAAAATGGGAAAGCCTACAGAAGCCTGAAGAGAGAAGTCAGACTGCTGACGAATGTATATGGGCATATCTGTCATGTTTGGACAGTGACCTGTTCTCTGAACAGAGGAAGGCACATGAAACAAATTGTGAAAGTCGGAAATCTAAAACGGTTGGTACAGAACTAAGGAGAAAAACCTGTGAGGAGTGGTTAGCTGCCAGTCAGAGTGAGGAAAGAAGAGAGACAACATGCCCTATGATAAAGAAAGGGCCAGTACAGGAAAGTCAGAAGTATTTCTCTAAAAACAATAACTTTGCACATGACCAAGTTTCGGACCCACACCTACAGAATGCTCAAATTGAGCTAGTAGAAGTAAATGGGTTACCTGTTCCTGGAAGAGAGAGGAAATAAAGCCCATACTGTGTTCTATAGAATGAGTTGCTCTGCATAATTGTTCCTTCAGATGATGAAGCTTTGCAGCAGCTTCTGGTCCCTAAAACATAGAGAAGGAGAGTCCTAGACCTGGCTCATCAAACCTGTTTGGAGCACACCTATGAAATGCCAAAACATCGGGACAAATTTTGAAACTCTTTTACTGGCCAAGTATATATGCAGAAGTGGCTCAGTATTGTGTAACATGTGCAAAATGCCAGATGACCACCTCAACCTGAACTTCATATCCCATTTATACTATTACCCATAATTGATGAGCTGTTTGAAAGGAAAGCAATGGATCATGTGGGGTCTCTTGAAAAATCAGGCATAGGACATCAGTTTATATTTTAACTGTTTGTTGTGCAGAATCTTGGAATCAGCACAAGTGAAGTGCATTTATCTCAGGAACTGACCCCGGAATAAAAAAAAGCTATCTATAAAATGTTGGAACAAAACATGGGTGTTTTCTCTTCGCAGCCAGGTCTCACTGCATACATTTATCATGACATTGCCACTAAGCCAGAGGTAAGAGTATCAACTTAGCTCTATCGCATACCTGAGGCTAAAAGAGAAGAGATAAGGGTGGAAGTTAAAAATATATTCAATTCCAAAGTGAGTGGTGCAGTTCTATTGTTATAGAATCCAAAACCTGATAGATAGTGGCTTCTGTAAACTAAATTCAATGTCAGATTTTGATGCTTATCCTATTACCAGAGTGTATAAACTGATATAGCAGATTAGAAAGGCAAGATACCTAACAACACTGAGTTTAACAAAGGGATATTAACAGATAATCTTGAGTCAAGCAGCAAAAGACAAAACTGCATTGTCTACTCCAGATGGTTTATTTAAAAATAAAGTCCTGTCATTTGGACTACATGGATTTTTGGCAACATTTCCAGAGACTAATGGATAAACTATTACATTTTCACTGTGAATATTAAGCGGCTTACTTAGACGACAGAATCACAACACAACACCGATTGGGGACACACCTTTGAAAAGTGGAAGCACTATTATGAAACCTGATGCAGGCAAAGTTTACTGTAAACTCTGTGAAATGTGCTGTAGGGCTGAGTGAAGCTAAATATATTGGTTATATTGTATGAAGATGCTTGGTGAAACTACAACTTAACAAAGTGGAGGCAAACTATCTGAAGAAAATGCAAGTTAGGGCCTTTTTCATCATTGTGGGGAAATAAAGAAGTTTCATTCCCCGTTTTTCCTCAAGAGCAGCCCCATTGACAAATCTCATGAAAACCAGAGATCCCGATATGGCAAAATGGACCAAAGAGGCTGAAGAAGCTTTTAAGGATCTAAAATCTGCACTTTGTCAAGTTCCAGTTTTAATTGCCCACAATTTGGCAAAAGAGTTCATCCTGCAAACTGATGCTTCAGGGGTGGGTCTGGGAGCTGTATTATCACAGATGGTGGAAAAGGAAGAGCAAAAAACGGATGCTTCGAGAGCAGAGATAATCAGTGGTGGAGAAAGAATGCGTTTCCTTCCCTTAACTTCATATTTTTTGGACCTCGTAGTTTTATTTTTTCAAGTCCCGCGGGTCGTAATATTTTTTGTCTAAGTCCGTATTTCCTCATTGCGCATTATTGTATAAGTCCCGCGGCGTGGTTGTTTTTTTTCAAAGTCCCTCTTTTTTGGGTTGTTTTTAAGCTCGAGTGAGGTGCCGTAGAGCCTCCACCTCCGCAAATGCGGACAATCGATTCGCGAGGTCCGCATTTGCGGCCTGCAATGATCCTTCAGCTCTGTGTAGTTAATGTCCCACTCCGCAAATGCGGCCCCTCGCTTCGCTCATTGCAGCCAACATTGGAGCCGCCACCTCCCCAAATGCACCCCTCGATTTGCGAGGTCCGCATTTGCTTCCAGAACTGCGTCCCTCGCTTTGTGACGACGACTCGCAGTTTGACAACTATTATATGTGATTCATATTATGAATAGTAGTACAGTAAATCCATTAATAAAATACAGATTTATGACATCCTCAGAAATCTCTTTAAATAGAATGACCAATATTTTATAGGTAGAACAAAGCCTTAAGAAATAACTCTCCATAAATCTGTATATTTCTAAATTACTTTTTTTTTTTTTATTATTTAAAAATATCAAAAACAATAAAGCATCTCACAAGGGAAGTATAATTAACACACCATTACCCATACATGCAAACATACCCTACAAGGTGAGGAGAGGGAAGTTTAAACTTTGCTTAGACATTTGTTGAAAAGATGTTTGCAGGATCTGAGTCCCACAGTAACCATTTTGATATAATTCTATATTTTTTACCCATATTGACAATAAGATAATCCAATTCAATTTGTCTATTACGAACCATAGCAGTATTAACATATTTCCAACTGGGAAGGGGGCTCTTTTCCTATCTATCAACCATTTGGCAATAAGGAGAATATGTATCATCAAACTTGCTTTAATACCATCCCACTCCTTGGGGAACATATGAAATAGAAATACTTCCAGAGAAGGTTTTATCTCCATTTTTACTATTCCTGATATATGTTCTGCGCACGTAGACCACAAATTTTTAATTTTTTACATTTCTTCATTATTTCTAAATTACAAAATAAAAAAAGATCAAAACTGTAACTCTGTCCTATCTTCTTCAATAATTCAATAAGACGCAAAATCGATAATCAATTAAAAACATTCAAATAGCCTGCAGTTGCCTTCTAACCTGTAAATTACAAATGTATCAAAATTGTTTAAAAATATTATGGGTATTAAGAGTGCCCTAGCAGCAATTACAAATACAGTAAACCACTTAAAAACAATCCAAGAGCATGAAAGTTAATCTGGATTAATTGCACAACAGTCTCCAATGAACAAATGTCACAAAGAAAAATATATTTTTAAAATATGCTGGACGGTAAATATGTATAATTATTTTATAAGGATGGCACACTTCAAGCAAATGTTAGGTGCACCAGTATGTGAAGGGATTTTACAAATGAGCTTCACATTACTGTTACCAAATAAAGGATAAATACTTGGCCATGACGTTATCAATTCCCAATAAACTTACGTTCAGTGACATGCAAACATACAATTACAGTACCCAAATGCATGAAGGGATGGTGTCATGCACAGGAGATACCCCTGAACTATAGAGTTAATCAAATGCTAGGGGCAACTGTTAAACCCCACAGGATGCTCCTTTGGACTATGCTATAATTTTCCCCAGTTTTCCCTCAAACTGGAAATCATGGATTATGCTCAGCCATATGTCCCCGGTTTGGGGCCTCATAGTGTTGTATGATAGTTCTGTGTGTATTTTGACATATATGTTGTTCCAGTTATTTTAATGTATTATTGTTCTAATGTATGCTGATTATTACATGTATTACATGTAGTTTGTTGTAATATTATGTGGATGTTTGGTATGAAATTGCGGGTCTGCGCCTAAGGAAGGTAATGAGGTATAGGGATGGTGTCCCAGGGACAGGGGGAACCAGAGTAAGAGATACTGGACATAAGGGGTTCACTCAGCATTAAAAGAAGTTGCCAGACATGAATATTTCCAAAGGAGATCAGATTAGAGGGACAGGGGCCTAATGAAGATAAGCAGGTCATGTAAGCAAATAAGATAGAGGGTCTCCAGTATTGTCCTACTTGAGGTACCACTGGAAGGTCCTGAGTTGCCCTTATAATCAGGTTACTGCACCACAGGGGTAGATTAGAGGCCTGAAATCGATTAATGGACAGGTGCCCCACTTGGGTATACAGGAAAATGATCTCTGTACAAATATATGATCGTGAAATACATATAATGTATGTTGATGTCCCAAAATATTAACTATGAGAAACACACAGAAACAGTAATATTGGTATAACAAAATATTTTATAAATGTATCCGACTGTGCATTAATATCATACAGTAGGTGTGGTGTGGGCGGATCCCGAAAGGATAGGAGGCTGTCTGGGAAAAAGGGAAAACCTAAGAGGTTAAAAGGCAATACTGAATATTACTAATAATAATGATGCTTACTATCTACTAGAGTCACATGTGGTCAGTACACCACATTGACCATTATCTAATGAATAGAAATCTCATCATGCATCACTCCTTTTAATAGAAGTTTCAAGTTATGTGCTCAATTGAACAGATGCATAAACACCTGGACTATGTAATCCAAGTCAGTTACACACACAGAGTGTGTTCCAAAAAGTTAAAAAAGTGGTAAAAGGCAGAGGATGAAAATCTAAAAAAAATCTTACATCAGACAAGAGTATGTGTTCTCATATTGAAATTCATGAGAAGATGTCATGCTTCACTTATGTTTGGATTAATACTGGCTTTAATTAATATGTTATTGTTGGACTTTAAGAGTTCACCACCATATCTGCATTAGTACATATTATATTCACCAACTACCAAGTGTTCAACAACATGATGTTTGATTGTATTCAGGCTATGTGAGCTAAATTCTTCAGAGGGGTTGTCAGTGGTGGAATGTCTATACAATGTGAATAATTTTCAATTACACTATTTTTGAGCAATGCTTGCAGATTAAGAAGATGCCTTCATGGACCTGAATTAAGCCTAAAATCAAAACATTAACAAAGAAAATAGAAAAAGTAAGGGCTAACATTATTATAGCGACTACTCCAGGTGGTGAGTCTATTTGGGGAGGAGGGGGCCAGTACGGTTGAATGCCATGAAGGTCACTCAGGTCCCCACACTGACCACATGAATCCATAATCCTCCTCCTCATACCCCAGGGCCTCTGCTCCTCTTCCTGCCTCCTCTTCTTGCGCTGGCTCCTGATGGGCGGGGACTCGGTCCAGGACATTCTGCTTAGATGGAGCCAACACTCCTGCCAGCTCCAAATGAGAGGAGAATGGTATATAAGTTAATAACATTGATTGAGCCATTGACTGATGTGTTTTCCTAACTATCTAGATGTCTTAAACCTGTATGGTCCACTTAAGCTATCATTTGTCAGATGTGATCAAGTCTTTGGATCATGAACTTGGCTGTTACTGGCTCATAACAATCATTGGATTCCTGCTGCGGCCTGTATGTGCATATTCATACTCTGTAGAAATTGTTGGACAGTGTTCCATACATACATTAAATAGTTACATAGTTACATAATTACATAGTAATTGAGGTTGAAAAAATAATTTTAGCCCATCAAGTTCAACCTTTTAAGATCTCCTCTGATCTGCAATATACAGATTAATTGTTAATTGATCTAGAGGAAGGCAAACAGAAAAAACCCAAGTGAAACTTTGCCAATTGTCTCAAAAGGAAAAATAAATAAATGACATCTGACCCCAGATACTGGCGATCGGATTCCTCCCTGTATCAATACTCCCTCTCTAATTAACCAGGATAACCCTGAATGCCCTTTTTATTTAAAATATATATCCAATCCCTTTTTAACATTATCTATTGAATCCGCTGTCACCACCTCCCTTGGTAGAGAATTTCACATATTAACCACTCTTAATGTGAAGAACCCTTTTCTTTCTTTAAGGTGGAATCTTTTTACTTCTAACCTTAAAGGTTATTCTATAATTATATTTGTTTGTATGTGTATCCAGGAGGAGTGGGGCAGCCAGGAGAAGCAGGAGGAGCGAGGATGCCACAAGGCTGCCAGGAAGCAGCAGGAGGAGTGAGGCTGGCCATGAGGCCACCAGGATAAGCAGGAAGAGTAAGGCTGCCAGGAGCAGTGTGGCTGCGAGGAGGAGAGGGCCGCCAGAAGGAGCGAGAGGAAGGAGGCTGTCAGGAGGGTGCAAGGAGGAGTGAGGCTGCCAGGAGGCTACCAGAAAGCCACCAGGAGCAGCAGGAGGAGTGAGGCCTCCATGAGGCTGCCAGGAGCAACAGGAGGAATAAGGCAGCCAGGAGGTTGCCAGAGGCAGCAGGAGGAGTGAAGCAGCCAGGAGGTTGCCAGGAGCAGCAGGAGGAATGAGGTAGCCATGAGGCCGCCAGGAGTAGCAGGAGGAATGACGCAGCCATGAGGCTAACCAATCAGTGATCATATCTCAGCAATAGTTATTAAGGTGCTGCGGAGGTGTGTTCCCTGATAGGATAGTACCCTACACTACATACACATCCATCCCTACACAGTCTGTGTCTGCATACTCTGCATTGTGGTGCACATCTATACATGGACCCTGTATTGGATGGTTACTCGTATGGTGCACATTAATGGAAGTGAGTTGTCAGCTTCATGGATTTGACGGCGGATGAATGATCCATCTATCCCTAGCTAAATCCTGGGAGCTGGCATCTCACTCTCATTGGTGGCCATCATTGACATGGGTTTGGCGTTAACTATGTGTGTGTGGTGTGCATGTGGCCGTATGTTGGTGTACATGATATGAACCTGACAAGGAGGCTGGGTCCTGTGGGGACACCAGGCCCGGAGTTCCAGCGAACAGCACCTGGTTCAGCATTTCCTTGAACCCCCTTTCCCACTATGTATACTTCACAGTCACTTATAGGCCACCACTTGTAGCTGCTCTCTCCTCCTGCTGCCTCCTCCACCTCACCTTTGCCCAGCTGTCATCAAAGTGATGCTTGACGGACCTCACATCCCTATCAGACAGACCAACTGCCGTGACTGCAGCAGCCACCTCATTCCAGGCCTAACCTCCCTTCCCCCTGATAAGATAATTGAGTATAGTTAGGGGTCCTGTGCTTTTCGATCACCTCTTGTCCTCCTGACTATGCACAGGGATCCTGTCCTCCCTTCCCTGACCCTGAGGCCTGACCCACCCACTACACCCCCACTGGGACCAGGCCCCTCCACTCTGACCCTGTGCTGGATCTACAGTGGGCGATTCCCACCCTTCCTCTACATCGCCTCCTGACCCACCCCCTCCCAGAACTACCAGAGCTATGCTTCACACTAACACTCCCTCTATCCCTCCCTCCACTCCATTGCCTCTATCCCTCCCTCCTTCTACTCCACTATCCCTCCCTTCACTGCACTCCCTCTGTCCCTCCCATTAACCTTCCTCCCTCCACTCCACTGCCTAGGGACCTTACTCTCTCCGCTCTTTCCTTCTCTTTCCCCCTCTAATGTCATCTTCTTCTCCTCCCCACTTCTCCCCTCCTCTCCCCTCCTACCTCCACCCTCCATCATAATCCTACAAATAATAGAAAGATAAATTAAAATAAGTATATGGATATATATTTCAGAGGTAAAAAAATGTATGTTTGACGTGTAATTTTTAATTGTTGGGGTTTTGGGTGGGGGTGTGTTGATGTTGTGGCCTACCTATATGTGTTTCTATGTGTATTATTAATATATGTGTATGTATATTATGTGTTATCCGTTAATATGTGTTTTGATGAATTAAGTGTAAAATAAATATTTTAGAAATAGAACCTGCTCTCAAATAAAGCCTACTTCATCAGAACCTACAACACAGTCAATGCTATGGTGGGTAGCCCGCAGCTTTATTATCTATCCCTGCCAATCACTGATCAGATCATTCATTTTCTATTGGTTCCTGGGGCGGTGGCGTAGGTGCAAATTGCGGGATGAGTTTGTCACTGCGAACGCCATCTAATCACCCCCCCTCCAGGCTTACTGACCTAAGCCTGCTTTGTGTGTGGAGGATGTGAGCCTGTAATTATGGGCTAGAGACATTTGAATACATTAAAATGTATCGCAAAAATGTAACCTGCAGCTAAAATGCTGAGTTACAGGTAATTACGGGCTTGCAAATGAATGAAGCTATATGTCATGGATGAAGCATGCCAAGGCACCAGCTGTGCAATACCTAACAGACTGATGCCCTCAGCCTTATAAGATAGGCTTATTGTGCCAGGGGAAAGGGGCCCACTGAGATGGGTTAACATTTGGGATGTTGTGATGTACTGTATGTGTTATTCCTTGTTATGCCTGTTTAAAGTTGCTGGGTACCACTAAGCCCATACTATGGTACCCATGTTAATAGTTGGGGTGTGCGTATGGACATGATGGGAGTGATGGGATGTATGTCTGTGTTGTGCTTTGGGGGGCCTAGCACTTACAAGGGAAATATTGTATTGCCCAACATTTCATAGTAATGGACTAGTCCCTTATTAACAAGTTTAGGCAGATAATTGACCCCTAGGAATCACAAGACATCAGTATCTCTCTTTATGTATCACCAGCCTCAGACTGCTGTCTCCAGGATTATTGTATGTAATTGCCCCCTACCAAGAATACAGCAGTAAAAAGGGAAAACAATGGGTGATTGTTTTAGCCTGGCAGGCAGGGCTAATAACGTGAGCTAGAAGGATTGGGTGTAACCATGGATGCAAATTTAAATTAATTGGTCTGTTGTTGCTAGAATGTGGTATAAATAAGTATTATGGTTTCAGTAATAAAGTTGTTATACTGGTTCACATAATTAAAGTGTGAATTTCGTTATTGATGCTGGGAATTCTGTTTGCTGGAGTAAGTTCTTTTCAGAACTTGGAAAGATCCTTATGCTACACAAGACCACAGACATCTCTCAGTCTAATCTAAGGGCTGAAAGTTCTTCCTGCTGTACAGAGGTAAAATGAATCAGTCACACCTGTGGGGAGAGGTTTGGACAATAGGGTCTTATCATAACCCACTCAACATACAGTTTGTGACACTCTATATTGGTATATATTTCCTTTTTTTTTTAACTGTCTATATCCAACCTCCTCCTTGATTGTGTGAAACAATAGCCTTGGGCAAACATTGCATTTCACTGGATTGCTATACTCTTCAGGTGATGTTTAGAAACTGGACAAGTTCTTTAACTGTAGAAGTCTAATACCTGGCTAAAACAAATGCCTGTAATCTATTACTTGGCAAATCTATTAGTAAATTGTCTTGCTATTAAAGCATTCAGCATCATCTTATATGATATTCCAACAATATGTTATATTATTATCTATACTTGCCCTGCGTTATGAGGGGAATAAGATGCAGTAATGACCTAAAAAAAGAGCATTACATTTGAAACTGATAATTAATTAAAGGCTTAGGAATTCCAGACATCAAGTCACTGAAATGCAAAATATGCCCGTGAATTTTGTTTCACTTTACGAAAGAGAGGTGACAGATACAGTGATGAATGCATTGGAAGCTCAGTGAAATTGTTTTTTTGGTTTTGCTAAGACATGCTGACTCTGTGAAATTTTTCAGTCTTTGTTTCCATTCTTTCATTTTTTTCATTTTTCATTTTCATTTGTATGCATTAATTTATATTATGTTGAATATTTGAGTTTATTTTCTAATTTGTGAGTCTTACTGTCATTTGGATATTGTGGTCTGTTGAAGGATTGTAAGCCTGCGGCCCTCGCCAGCAACTGCGGCTCTCGCCAAAGGATCTTAAAACACCAACAAAATTAATTTTGCACACAAACAACATTACCTGCCTTACAATATTATTGCCGTGATTTTTTGACGGGCAAGTCGCTAGTATAATAATACAATGGAACCTACTATTATTAAAATAAGAGAAAATTAAAAAAATATTTTGAAAATCTAAAAATAAAAGATTTTAGAAGGGAGATCACAAATATATAATCCATTAAAAATAAATAAAACATAAAACCTGGAACATCTTAAGAAGTGTCCCACATATAGTTTTAAAACATCTCAAGATTTCAGTTAAAAATAATACCTAATAATAACTGATGCTAGAAAGTTGAGTTGCAGTGGGTTGCAATGGATTGTGGTGACCAGTTATGCATCATAAACATGCATTATAGCCCTTCAAGGTATTCATTACACTAGGTTTCATGCCAACATGCAAAACACTATCACAATAGTATTGTCTCCTGTGTCCAAAATAGCTTTTGTAGATTGGAATCTAAAATGTAATGATATGCCTATTGCCATAATAATAACGCATTTTTATAACTCAGTAGTTGCCATAAGTTAAGAATAAACTCTACAGTATAATACAATACAATAAAATGCATTTAAAGTAGAACTTGTGCATTAGTAATTACTCTGCAACACTGAACGCTTCAAAAGCTTAATTGCAATCACTACAGCGATTTAGTGTGAGCATCTCTTTATTTGATCAGTGTTTAAAAGTAATTATTAATGCATAGGCACAACTATAATTTAGTTCATTGGTATAATAGAACGGTATATTCATGGCAAGGCTGTTTTCTCATTTACTATATTGTCACGACCACTACTTAAATTGGGCTTGCCCGGAACCTGGTTCTAAGCCACCGCAGTATGTGATGGTTCTTGTTGATATGCCTGCTCGCAGAGATGTAACTAGACCAATATTGCCCCTCAGGACAATCACAGGAACACAGGAATCCCCAGTGAGAGCAGACAAGTTACCAGCTGTGACTCTTCTTTTAGGCAGACATAGAATTATTAACCCCTATGATCAGGATTAACCCTTTCCTCAATAATGAGCACACACGTAATTGTATGTGTTCACACTGAGAACTATTTATTAGTCACAAATCCAACATTTTATGCACAGCAGTCAACCCTGACCACCAAGTCACACCGGTCAGAGTCTGAGGGCTTCCACTGCCCAGCATGGAAGATTATACACAGGTCAGAGTCTGGGGGCTTCCACTGCCCAGCATGGAAGATTATACACAGGTCAGAGTCTGGGGGCTTCCAATGCCCAGCATGGAATATTATACACAGGTCAGAGTCTGGGCCCTTCCACTGCCCAGCATGGAAGATTATACACAGGTCAGAGTCCAGGGGCTTCCACTGCCCAGCATGGAAGATTATACACAGGTCAGAGTCTGGGGCTTCCACTGCACAGCATAGAAGATTATACACAGGTCAGAGTCTGGGGGCTTCCACTGCCCAGCATGGAAGATTATACACAGGTCAAAGTCTGGGGGCTTCCACTGCACAGCACGGAAGATTATACGCGTTGCCTCTTTCTGCGTTATTATAAGGTGTGTACTGTTAAGTAGTACTATTCCTATCGGTTTAATCCCTGTTACGTCCACTATCAGAGGACATGTATATGGCATGGATTTTTGGAAGCGGCAGATGGAAAAAGATGCTTGGTCAGTCCTCCCACTTCAAATTTGAGCCACGTATTCCATGCTTGGCAGCCGTCACCAGGTTTACCCAATGTGCAGTGTAGGTGATATACCTGCCCTGACCATGCTTTTTGGTCAGATGCAACCTTGCCCCAACACTGTGTGCCAGAGATGCCATTACTTCCTTTTGCACAAATTTCGGCCGGGTACCTTCCACTGCAGTGTCCCAATAGCTACAAATTTTTTGAACGCCTCAGAATCCACCAGCTTGTATGGTAAAAGCTGGCGGGCTAAGAGTTCAGATAAGCCAACTGTCAGTTGCCGGGCAAGGGGGTGACTTTGTGACATTGGCTTCTTATGCTCAAACATGTCCTTGACAGACACCTGACTGTGGGCAGATGAGCAGAGACTGCTCAGGGCGAGACACGGAGTGGCGGTTGGTTGAGAGGGGGCAAGCAGAGCAGCATTGGTTGACGTGGCTGAAGATGCTGGACCAGGAGGAGGATGGCTGCTTTGACTTTGTGTGCTGCTTTTACTCATGTGTTGATCCCATAGGCGTTTGTGATGTGACATCATGTGCCTTCGAAAAGAAGTTGTACCTAGGTGGGTGTTGGACTTCAAACGACTCAGTTTCTTTTTGCACAGGTTGCAAATGGCATCACTGTTGTCACAGGCAGACACACCAAAAAATTGCCACACTGCTGAGCTCTGCAATGACGGCATTCTGGTGGTGGCAACAGCATGCGTTGACTGGCGTGCTGTCTGGCTGACCCCGGGTGCCGATGCATGCTGTCTGACTGTGCCACTAGCTACTTGAAACGACCCCCCCCTGCTTCCAACTCGTCTCCTCCTCCTCTCTGTCTCCCCATCTGAACTTTCCTCCTGTTCTTCTTCTCTTATAGCGGGCACCCATGTGACATCCACGGACGCATCGTCATCATCAACCGCTTCACTGGTATCTGACAACTCAACAAAGGAAGCAGCACCGGGTACAACATCATCATCATCAGACCGTACGTCCATGTGTTTAATGCTACCTGACAGGGACATATCCCTGTATCTACATCCTCTGGCACTAATGTTTGCGCATCACTCATTTCTTCCAACGGATGTGTAAATAACTCTGCTGACGGATCAAGTGAAGTGGCTGTGGTGCTAGTGTTGGTGGTGGCGGGAGGCAGGCGAGTGGTAACTAAAGAGGTGCCCGAAGCTAAGCTGGAGGAGGATGGTGCGTCTAGGTTCCAAGCGGAAGCTGTAGAAGATTGGGTGTCCTGTGTTAGCCAGTCAAGCATGTCCTCAGAACTTTTCAAGTTCAAGGTACGTTGCCTCTGAAAACTGGGCATTATTCTAGGGCCAAAGGGAATCAAAGCACCACGACCACGACGGCCCCTGCGGGGTGGCCTGCCTCTGCCTGTCATTTTGTTTTCGATTAGTGGTACTATGCGTGCAAGCTACTGTGACACCAGATATAAGTGTCACTGTGCACTGGCAAAAGTTGGCAGAGTAGATGCAATAGGCTTCACACACACGCCTGTAGGCAGGCAATTGCTATTCAATCTATTACAGTCAAAAAAGTGTTGTTTTATATCACTGTGCACTACGGTTGCACCAGATATGACGTATCACTGTGCAATGGCAAAAGTTGACAGAGTAGATGCAATAGGCTTCACACACACGCCTGTAGGCAGGCAATTGCTATTCAATCTATTACAGTCAAAAAAGTGTTGTTTTATGTCACTGTACACTACGGTTGCACCAGATATGACGTATCACTGTGCACTGGCAAAAGTTGGCAGAGTAGATGCAATAGGCTTCACACACATGCCTGTAGGCAGGCAATTGCTATTCAATTTATTACAGTCAAAAAAGTGTTGTTTTATTTCACTGAGCACAATATAAGCTGTGAGCCTGACACAGGCAGGCAACTGAAATTAGATTACAGGAAAAAAATGGTTGTTTTCAATGTATGGTACACCACCAGGTATGAGTAGTTAAAATAAGCCCAGCTGTTAGGTGTTAGCCTGTCACACACACACGCTGGCAGGCAGGCATAGATTACACACAAAAAAATAATAAAATAAAATAAATGATGTTCAAAGTTTCCTCAATGATAAAGTATAGGGGACGAACCGAAAAGCGCATGTGTTCGGCGTTCGCGGCACACGCGAACATGCGGAAATCGCCGCGAATAGTTTGCCGGCGAACTGTTCGGGACATCACTAATTATCAACAATATCAATATTTTGCTAGTCTTGTAATAGGATGTGTGTAAGTTAGTTTATCTCTATACAGACTGTTGCATACAAGAGACTATCAGTTTTATTTAAAGGGCCACTATAATGAACCCAGGGTCTCTACCAGATGACCAGAGAAAGACAGAGGTGATACCTATATTTAAGAAGGGAGCAATAGCAAATACGGGGAATTATAGACCAGTGAGTCTTACTTCAGTAGTGGGAAAGCTTTTAGAATGGTTAATAAGGGATAATATACAAGAATATGTCTATTCAAACAGGATTATAAGTAGGAGCCAACATGGATTTATGAAGGATAGGTCATGTCAAACAAACCTAATTAGTTTATATGAGGAGGTTAGTAGGAACTTGGATCAAGGCAACTCAGTGGATGTAGTCTATTTGGATTTTGCAAAGGCTTTTGATATCGTTCCACATGGGAGACTATTGAGCAAAATAAGGGATAAAGGAATTGCCATACGTTTTTGCTTATGGATTGATAGCTGGCTAAAAGACAGGAAACAAAGGGTTGTGGTAAATGGAACATACTCGGATTGGACTAATGTGGTAAGTGGGGTTCCTCAGGGTTCTGTATTAGTCCTCTCCTTTTTACCTTATTTATTATTGACTTGGAAGTGGGATTGGAGTGTGGTGTCTCCATTTTTGCTGATGACACAAAGTTGTGCAAGGTAATTAAATCAGAAAATTATGTACTTTCCCTCCAAAGGGATTTGCATAAATTAGAGGAATGGGCATCTAAGTGGCAGATGAGATTTAATACAAATAAATGTAAAGTTATGTATCTGGGAAGGAAAAATAGCCATGCAATTTATAATCTTAATGGAGCAAATATAGGGGTAGCAGATATTAAAAGGGATTTGAAGTACTTGTGGACAACCACCTAGGTAACAGTACTCAATGCTAAGCAGCAGCTGCAAAAGGCAAATAAAATATTAGCATGTATTAAGAAGCGTATAGAATCAAGGGAAGCAAATATAATTCTGCCACTATGCAAATTCCTAGTACGCCCTCATTTGGAATATGGAGTACAATTTTGGGCATTACTTCATAAAAAGGACAATTTAGAGCTGGAAAAAGTACAGAGAAGGGCAACAAATCTAATAAAGGGAATGGAGAGGCTAAGTTATGAAGAAAGACTAACCAAATTATACATACTTACTCTAGAAAAAAGGCGTCTAAGAGGGGATATGATTACCTTGTATAAATATATCCAGGGTCAATACAAAGCTTTGTCAAGGGAAGTTTTTGTGCCAAGAAGTGTTCAATTGACAAGGGGACATCCTTTGAGATTAGAAGTAAATAGATTTCGCCTTAAAGAAAGAAAAGGGTTCTTTACAGTAAGGGTGGTTAATCTGGGGAATTCTCTACCAAAGGAGGTGGTGACAGCGGATTCGATAGATAGCTTTAAAAAGGGATTGGATATATTTTTTAAATAAAAAGGATATTAAGGGCTATTTTGGAAAAATAGAGAGGAAGCATTGATCCAGTAATGAATCTGATCGCCAGTATCTGGGGTCTGAAAGGAATTTTATATTTTTTTCCCTGTTGAGAAAATTGGCAAAGTTTCACTGGTTTTTTTTTTTTTTCGTTTTTTTTCTGTTTGCCTTTCTCTGGATTAATTAACAATAAATCCACGTATTGAAGATCAGACAAGATCTAAAAAGGTTGAACATGATGGACTAAAGTCTTTTTTTCAACCTAAATTACTATGTAACTATGTAACTATGTAACTTTCATGACTTTTAAAGGTACATATGGAGCTTCCAAATATGTTATAATTTAAATCATAAAAAAAAGTAATATATCAAGAATACATTTTAATCATGTATTTTCTTATTGTAAACTCACATTGAAGTTTGTAATTTTAGATATCCATCCACCAACCAAGCATGGACTGTTACCTCACTTTTAATTGTGATGATTGCATAAAATTGCCAAATAGATGGGTGTCTACATGCTTGTTTTTCAGTCTGAGGAGTTTATGAATGTAAGATTTCTCAAGGAACATTATTGTGGCTCTTTAAAGGGGCTCGGTCACCCCAACAGGAAGTTGATTTAATTTCAATTTAATGCTATACATATTAGCAGTTTTTCTCTATAGTAAATCATTTCTGAAATTATTTCCTGAACCTGTATGTTCATTTGTGATTCAGTATACTAATGTGCAGTACTTGATAAAGGTGAAAGAGGGATCTAACTGCCAGAAAATCTTCAAGGTCTTTAATTTGTCTACTAGAGACAGACATCCAGACTATAATCCTAATTAAACCCTCCAAACATCCAATAAATATATGAGTGCTGCTCATTTGCATATAAATGCAACAACAACAACATGGAGTTTCCCAGGATTGATTTAGTTTAGAAAAAAAATATAACATAACATATAGCCAGTTTTTCATAATCTTTAAGAATAAATAAAACTTGATTTTGGGTTGACAGAGTGTCTTTAAGATATAAAATAGTCTGACTTTTAAATGTCAGTGACATAGTTTAAATTGTAAGTTTTGCATTTGAGGTATATAGTGAAAATGTAAAATAATCAATATAAGTGAAAAATAATTTTTGCAAAGAGATGTTATTTCCTTGTTGAGAACAGATGTCATAAAACTTAAGTATCTTCTTCATTGAGGTCAGGGATCTTGTGATGGTCAGTTGGTGACTCATTGGTATTTTGTGTGTGTTTGCATTGTTTAGTTGTGCACAACTCTCCATGACCTCATGGACTGTAACACACCATGTTGATCCTCTTGGTATTCATGGCAGAGATGCTGGAGTTGGTTGCCAATTCCTTTTCCAGTGGGCCACAGCTTGTATTCCTAGGTGATCTTTTATCCAAGTACTGACCAGGCCCAATGCTGCTTGGCTTCAGGGTGATGTGACCTCTTGGTCCCCTGACTGCAATTGAACCAAGATCACAGCGGTGAAGGCACTGAAGCCTTACCACTGGACCATCAGGGAACCCTTATTTGAGTATTATGGACATAGTAATATAACATGTAAATCCTTCACCTGCATAATAGAATCTGATTGCCCGTGAAATGGTTCTTTAAATTTAAAACATTTTAATATTAAAAAGTCAGATATTAATGAAAGATGGTTTACTGAACTAGCATTTCAAAAACTTGATAAGTAATTCAGGCTAGATCTATAATTTTCTAACGTTTATATTGCCCAAGGCATATTGGTATTTTGTCAATTCTGTGACAAACAATAATTGCTTACATATATTAAACGTCCTATCTCATGCAAATCTATCTTATTCTGTGCATGAATGCTGTGTTATAACTGTAGGAATATGCTAAAAATAGCCATGCGTAAGTTGTATTGGATAAAAAGTGAAAATGCATTGTTGTCTTATTTGCATGTTTCTCAGAGTGCAGTGCAACAACTGTATTTCTTGCAGTTAAGAGTAGAAATATGTTTTTAACTTTATGTGTCGAAAAAAATATCCTGGGAGGTGTTGTGTTAGAGGTTGTTAATCAATAGATTTTGTATTTTTTTTTAATTATACAAGCACATTAGCAGTTTGCATTAAAAAGTATAATATAAAATCCATTAAATGTTATAAAGCATATAATATGTATATTTCTACTATACTGGAATAGTATCTGTTTTTGCAAAATGCTCTATATTAAATATTCTATTAAAAAGTTATTATTATATTTATTTATTTATTTATTCATAATAATAATTTATAATTATTTCTAATATAAAATATGTGGAATTGCAGGTTCAAATATGTTATATAAAAACATTAATATGTTTTATTTACAAAATGCAGTTGCTATTGGTATCAATTTGATACATCAATAGTTGATTGTGCAAGGTAAAACTGTACCTGTAAAACACAATGGTGTGCCTTGAGGAGTACATGAGGGTTTACAATGTTAGAGCTTTAATTTCATTACTTGAACAGTTGAACAATGCCTATCAAACACAAGTGTAGACTAACAAGATATTACATTAATGCAAATGAGATGCATAGCAAAAATCTGTTTTGCTGCCAAAGGTTTCCCCAGGGTTGAATACCACTTTGAATAAGTCTACAGAAATTACTAAATTTGTTTGGTAATGAAATACTCATAGCCACTTTCAATGTATGATTCAACACTAGAGTCCTCAAAAGAATTTTGCTAGTTACATTAATTACATAAGAGAGAAGGACCTATTTGTTATTCAGTGAAAACATTAACATTTTTTGCTATGTTGAATTTATTGTTTTATCCATGTGCTGAAAAGATCAGAATTAATGGTGTTTTATTTCTTCACATTTTTGCAATGTTGTTGTTTTAAACATTATTAATATATAATGGTATTTTATTTAATCAAATACAGTTTTTTCTATACACGAGCTTCAATATACAATATTGTAGTTCTTTAAAAAAATGTAAACATTTCCGCTGTAGTTGCTTCAAATATGTAATTTTACCGGCACTTGATTCAAAAGAAAACAATTTATGAAAATGTTTGTATAGTGTAATGTTTTAAATGCAATGCATTTGATACCCTTTTCTTGTTAAGAAAATTAAAAACTATCAAAATAGTGGGGTACTTTTGTGCAAATAAATGTATGTGAAAGAAGCCTTATCTGTTGCGGTTACCCTTTTGCAATATGATTTCTTTAGATTGCTAATTTCATTCAGGTATAAGACAGATATCTTGGGATGGTCTTTTCAATCTATGTTCTCTTTAACTTTATGATCTATATAATGGCAGTTTCACATTCTCCTTATAAGGCAGATTTTTTTTTTTTTATATTTGCAGTCATGTCCCATTATATCTAATGTTAAAATCAATAAAACCAGTAAAATATATATATATATATATATATAGGTGACCATATAGAGTGTGTAGGTGAAAGGGTTAACCACAAAACAGATTTTCCCATTGTTAACAACAAACAGCTTATCCAAGTTATTAGTCACCTACAGTGACTTTAAGAACCATAGTCATCTGCACCCCAAACAAAATATAACACTGTCACCATCAAGGCAATCAAAAATAGAATAATTAATAGGGGTCTTCACTTACCCAGAAATATAAAAATTTTAGAGGACCCCAAATTGAACACAAGATAAAACTTTAATCTCTATACTCTATAAACATCTCAACTGTGACGTGAGGGTCTTAAGACTACAGAGAAAGAATTTAATACATTAATATATTTATTATGTAATAGCGACTTGCTGTCAAAAATGACGGCAATAAAATGCGAAGCCTGGCAATGGTGTTTGCCACACATTGCAAGCCTTTCCCCCCTCTACTTTACTGGCCTCGTGATGAGCGTCTTTGGCGCTCGATGCAAGCCTCTCCCCCCTCTACTGCTCCCACCATCTACTTGACAGGAGGGGCTCATTGAGAGCCCCCCCCCTACTTTATTGGCCTCTCCTGGGTCTCTTTCCCCCTCTCTCCCTCCCCTGTGTCTCTTTCCCCCCTGTGTCTCTTTCCCCCCTCCTCTTCCTCCCTTTTTTCTCCTTTCCCCCATCCCTCTCCCCCATCCCTCTTCCCCCCCTCCATCCTACCCTGTGTCTCCCTCCCTCCTCCCTCCCCTGTGTCCCTCCCCCTCCTCCCTTCCATGTGTCTATTCCCAACACCCTCTTAACTCCCCTGTGTCTCTCCCCCCTCCCTCTCCTGTGTCTCTTCCCCCCTACTCCCTCCCTCCTTGCTACCCTGTGTCTCTTCCCCCCTCCTCTCCCTCCCCTGTGTCTCTCTTCCATCCCTCCTCTCCCTCCCCCGTGTCTCTCTTCCTCCCTCCTCTCCCTTCCCTGTCTCTCAGCCCCTTCTCTCCCTCCCCTGTCTCTCTTTGCCCCTCTCTCCTTCCCCTGTCTCTATTTGCCCACATTAATAGGAATGAATAACCCCTTAGATGCCCTGCTGCAGACACTCTTTAATCTGTTCATGTATTATTTGTGACACCTACCCCTAATATGATGCAATGGGAGTAGGAAAGCAATGCCTCTAGCCACTGCAACACATTTACCATAGTCCTTGACACCGCTCCATAGAAACAAAGGTGGTCTGCCTTTATGTCTACCTAAATGTATGTCTTAATTAAGCCTCAGAATTCTTAATTCCAGTCATCTTAAATTCCTTAAATGTTTTTGACTCTACTATTTCCACTTATTTACTACTCGATCTCACACTACCTTCGAATCTTCCACTTTCTAACTTCAAATCCAAAATTTTTCCCCGAAATACACTTCTCTCTTGAACTTTTTGAAATGCTTTGATACATTTGAAGATTTTTATCATATCACTACTATCCGCTAAGCTATACATATTCAGGTCATTCTTCAAGTCTTTCCTTTTAAAATGTGTCTTCTAGACCAAGCTCCGTTTTAGTTGCCCTTATTTGAACTATTTTTAATTTGTTGATATCCTTTTGGATAGACGGTCTCCAAATCTTGACAGTATTTCAGATGAGATCTACATAAGGATCTCTAGAGTCACAATAGTATTTTTCTTTTTCTGCTGCTAACTCCTCCATCAATACATCTAAGCATCATATATGCTTTAATGCAGCTTTGTTGCATTGTTTGTCTAGTTTAGATCATGCAGTGTACCATTAAGTATTCTACTTTTCAGGTTTTAAGTGCATAAGTTTGCATTTATCAGAGTTGAAATTTAGCCCCGACATGCATGGCCATTGCTTTGGGCTTATTAAACCATTGCAAATTAGACTTAGACCTCAAGGAATATATATGGTACATATTTTTGTTTCATCTGCAAATAGGCAACATTTTCCTTGAAGCCCACTAGTAATAGCACTAATAAATATATGAAAACACAATGCTGAGGCCTGTTGTACTTGGCTAATATATCCCTTCACCTTTCTTAGTCAAACTGTCTCAATGACTATATCCTTGGAGTCTCCTCAGGTACAAGCAAATACTGTCTCCCTGCCTTTCCTCCTAGTCACACTGACCCTATGGGCCTGTTCCCATTATCTTAGTCAGAGTGTTATTCTGACCAAGCTCAGCTGTCTTGCTGACAAGTAAGTAGGCAGAAAATATTACCCAAATGTCTGGTTAGACATAGCTGTAGAAATTATTCTTTAATCATCAGATCTGCCAGGTCCTGAAGGTTCTCCACATGTAGCCCCAAAATACTATTGTTAGCCGAGTCACCACTGTAGTACAGCTCTCAATGTTACCATTCTGCAATGTCCTGAATATTTTATTGCTTTATAATCCTGATCCAAGTAAGAGTCCTGCAAAGGCTTCCAGTGCTGAACCATTAAGTACAGGTTTAAATACCATGCACAGGCAGAAAAAAAACAAAAATGTTAAGCATTTTGTAAAAGTTAAAGTTAAAGTAGACAATAGTAAAAAAGATACATAGGTATATTATATTTCTAGTGAAATTCGGAAATTGTTAACATGATTATTCCAAAATGTATGCTGTGCTGAAGACTTTATTTTGGCCTTGCCCATCTATTCAAAAACTTTGGACTCAAATTTGACATTTTATAAAACAAGCAACTACAATACAAATACCTTGTTACACAATGAAATTTTTTCTTTCCTATGGATCATATTCCTAGTCATAAATTTGGACTTATTAGACTATTCAGACACTTGCCATATGTTCTTTTTCTGCTGCCTGGACATACATCGACCACTATTTCTCAGGTCACAGACTCCATAAGATTTGCATGATAAATAAGACTAACCTTTCAATTTAGATAAGGCATTTACCAAAGGATGGCAAGATTGGCTTGATTATGTCATACAATTTGACATGACACAATTATTACAATGTATTAATTTAATATATTTTATTGAGTTCAATGATCATTTTATGGAGGAGTATACACTTTAATGCAGAATAGCATTTATTAGGGTAATAGTAAACATCAAGAATAAACAATAGCATGTATGTAAATTTGTAAGCTTTGATCTTTAGATAGATTACAATAGAAAATCAATGAACCATATACAAAATTATTAAAGTGATAAGAACATAATTTGCAAGTCAATTATGACAAGATAGCAATTAGCAAAAAGTGTATAAAAATCTTATTACAGCATTTTTGGTATCCAGAGATAAGGCAAGTTATCAGCAACTAACGTCCCAAAATAGACGGCTTTGGCAGAAAACTACTTAAGTTGTCTAACAACAAGATAATCACATAGTCACAGCATAAAATCAAAGAACACAATCATTTGAATAAGAGGGCAACAATTAGTTTAAATTCTGTTGCAATATAGGAGTCAATACACAGTGTATATTTTATATTTGGTTAGTGCAATCCAGAAGTGATATGCAGAGTATAAAGTCTTATCACACTCGGTTAAAAATCAATACTAAAATATTTTTGGTATTAATATCCAGCAGTTCAGCATATTATTCTTTGAAAACAGTAAATAGCAAAATAGCAAGCAAAATATTCTACATGGTAACCAGAATATATAACTCTATGAAAGCAGATTATAGCAAACATGGTATAACCACTAATATGAATTAGAATATAGAAATATACTAAAACAATAGGTAACAACATCAGTAATAATGTATCTAAGTGACAAGCTAAATGACCTTTATATTTATACTAGCAATTTGCCGGTCAAAAATGAAGGCAATAGTGGAGCCTGGCAATGTTTGCCACACAATGGGAGCCTCTCCCCCTCAACTTTACTTGTATCTCCCCCCCCCCCCCGTGTTTTTACCTCCCTCGCCCTCCCGTGTCTCTAACCCCCGCCCCTATGTCTCTTCCCCTCCTGTGTCTCGTTACCCCCTCTCCCTCCCATGCATGCGTCACTTTGCCCCTCCCCTGGGTCTCTTTCCCCCTCTACCTCCCCTGTGTCTGTTCCCCCCTGCCCTGTGCCTTTTTCCCCCTGTCCCCCCTCACCCTGTGTCTGTTCCTCCCCTTCCTTGTGTCTCTTCCCCCCCATTTCCCTCCCCTGTGTATCTCCCCCCCTCTCCTTCCCGTGTGTCTCTTCCCCCTTCTCTCCCTCCCTTGTGTCTCTTTCCCACCTCTCCCTCTCGTGTCTCTTTCCACCTCCTCCTCCTGTGTCTCTTTACACCTCCCCTGTGACTCTTTCCCCCCTCTCCCCCTATTTGTCTCTTCCCCCTCTCCCCTGTGTCTCTTTCCCCCTCTCATGCATCTCTTTCCCCCTCCCCTGTGTCTATTTCCCCCTCTCCCTCTATGTCTCTTCCCCCCTCTCCCTCTGTGTCTCTCCCCCCTCTCTCTCTCTGTGTATCCCCATTCTCCCCTGTGTCTCTTTCCCCCTCTCATGCATCTTTCCCCCTCCCCTGTGTCTATTTCCTCCCTCTCCCTCTATGTCTCACCCCCCTCTGTGTCTCTTTCCCCCCTCCCTCTGTGTCTCTTCCCCCTCCCTCTGTGCCTCTTCCCCCTCTCCCTATGTGTCTCTTTTCCCCCTCTCCCTCTGTGTCTCCCCCTGCCTTTTTGTCTTCTCCCCCCTCTCCCTCTGTGCCTCTTATCCCCTCTCCCTCTGTGTCTCTTCCACCCCTCTCCCTCTGTGTCTCCTCCCCCCTCTCCCTCTGTGTCTCTTCCCACCTCCCTCTGTGTCTCTTCCACCCTCTCCCTCTGTGCCTCTTCTCCCCCTCTCCCCCTGTGTCTCCTCCCCCCTCTCCCTCTGTGTCTCTCCTCCCCTCTCCCTCTGTGTCTCTTCCCCCCTTTCCCTCTGTGTCTCTCCCCCCCCCTCCCTCTGTGTCTCTTCCCCCTCCCACTGTGTCTCTTCCCCCCCTGTGTCTCTTCCCCCCTCACTCTGTGTCTCTTCTCCCCCCTCCCTCTGTGTCTCTTCCCCCCTCACTCTGTGTCTCTTCCCCTCACTCTCCCTCTGTGTCTATTCCCTCACCTTATGCGCAATGCACGACTTGGGTGGCGCACTGTGCATGCGCGGGTTGTGCTGCGCTTTGCGCATGCGCTTGATCCGATCGCCTTTGCGATCAGATCGGTGTCAAACTGCGATTCATCGCAAGCATGCCAACAAATCGCAGTTTGACAATTATAATATATATTATATATATATATATATATATATATATATATATATATATTTTATATATATGTGATAATGACAGGCTATTGTATTGATCAGGGGTTTTGTAACAGAATTGATTTCAATTAATTTATCAAGGCAGTCAGTTTGTTTTTAACAAGGTGGAACCAAGTAGAAAACAATAACAGTTTGGGGTTCATGTCCGGCCCATGACCCCCAAAATCCTGTTTGAGGTTATACGTGGCAGAAAGACTGTAAGATGACTATCTCAATTCTATTATAAAATGAAGATAATAGAGCCTTTTCTATACTTTACCCAGTATGAAGTTAGCAAAATGTGGATCCTTGTCGAATAGGATTGCTCCTCCACTTGTAGCAGTAATCCCTTGGAAATATAGATAGGTATATTGGAAACTTATAGTGGAAAGATCAAAGGGCAGAAGTGTATTTCATGGGAGTGACAGACTAACCACCAGCCAGAGTGACAGACCCACCAGAACCTCTCGCCCCTCTCCCCTCTTTTTCCTTGTCACGGGTTGTTTTTCCACCAGTCATGATGGCTTGTGTTTTATTTAATGAATATACATAATTATCAATATTTCAAAAATATGTTGTGTAGGTGTGGTTCTTTATGCTGGAGGGCAACCTAGCGCTGTGTGTTAAATTGGATTATTAGGGAGTATATGTGACCTCTGTTCTAAGTATTCTATTTTTTTATAAAAGACTAAGCACATTGTGTGTTTATCTTAACACCTGTTCAATAATGTTATGTACAACAATGTGGCAGTGAGGAGACATGCGTATGCCTTAACACACTATCTTATATGTAGCATTCTGAAGGTCTCGACTATACATCTACCATATCTAACACTGGCTTGGCCATGTCTTACCATGATTTGTTTACTAGACACAGAAATGTAATTTGTACAAAGGAAAATTATTTAACCCCTCACATGTTAGAAGAGTATACCATAAATGTGTCAGTGTTAGTAGTGGTAGTAGCAAGACCAATGGACAAC
The DNA here is from genome assembly GCA_027410445.1 of Discoglossus pictus. Classification (NCBI taxonomy): domain Eukaryota; kingdom Metazoa; phylum Chordata; class Amphibia; order Anura; family Alytidae; genus Discoglossus; species Discoglossus pictus. The sequence continues at coordinate 136,096,968 of CM050163.1, read as the reverse complement.
CATATAATGTAAATAATAGATGGATATAACCTCTTTCTTTTACCCAACAACATGCACAACAATTATATACCCTTGAGTCCAATCTAACTTTCTGTAGATATGCAGCGAGTACTTACCTCATTTTTGTTTGGACTATTTTCCTTTCTCTCAATTTGTTTTTATCTTTTATTCCATACTATTAATTAAAAAATAAATTTTCCTGACCAGGTTGACTGACATTCACTACATATTTTATGTAATTTTAGAAATTACAGTGCTCACTTTACATTTTCTAGTTGCCTTTTAAATAAATAATTAAACAAACAAATGAATCAAATAAAATGATCCCTTCTCTCCTACCAATTTGTGATGGAAACTTTACAGGTGTTCATCTAACTTAGGTGTGTGGGTGAAATGGTTAACCACAAAACAAATTATCAAAGTTATCAGTCTCCTATTGGCCACCTACCACACAAAATTTATATTTTATTATGTGTCTTTGACTACCTAGATCTCTAAAAAACACAAAACCCCAATTTGGTAACAAGGGAAAACTTAATCAGTTAGAGCACAACTGCTAGCAATTCACAGGGATGTGAATGATCTAACTTTAACAAAGAGTAATTGTTCACAAAACTGGTTATAAACTGTAAATTTACCATGTACAAGAGATTGATGCCTTGAATAAGATAGGCAGCATTTGCAATGGAATGTAGAATTATTTGGAATATCATTTTGACCAGAAAGTTTAGCTTCAGCTTTGACCATCTAAGTAGCTTGTATATTTTTTGTAATGATGGGTCTAATAAAAATATTTATAAAGTGAGGTGTTTTGTGAAGGAATGATAAGGCCTAGGTATTTAAGTTTATTAGGTGCCCGTTTGTTTGGAAATGGGTAGGGCCAATTATGTTTTGTGTCTATGTTAAATGCTAGAGCTTCTGTTTTATTTTTATAAATATTAAATCCAGCAGGAGCTGAACTGATCTAGAAAGAGAAAGCAGTTGTGGGAGGGATTGTGTTTTGAGACGAAGACCAAAAGGTCATCTGGAAAAGTTCAGATTTCAGCTTCTGGTCTTCTATTTTAAGTCCAGGGGACAAAGACCAGTCTGGTGCCAAGGGATAACTAAAAGGGAGAAAATGTCAATTGATTAACTGTTGGATAGGATGGAGGATTGTTGTATAGGATGTGAAATAGATTCAAGAATTCAAATGCTGAAACTTTATTAATCATATTATATGGGGTCAGGCTATTTAATCAAATGCTTCTACTGAGTTTTTTTTACTGAGGTTTTGAAGGACGATTGAACTATTAATGCAATACATTTTTAACACTAGTTTTGGAGTGTCTGTGTTTTATGAAACACGTTTTAGAGGTGGTAATGATGTGAGATTAAATTGATTGCAGTCTGTGGGCTCTGAGTTTTGAGATTTTGAGATCCTGATTCGAAATTGATATGGGACGATAAGAAGTAATGTCTGGAGAGTTTTAATTTGGTTTAA